>DWPT01002447.1:0-16160 GCA_018251895.1 Agathymus mariae mariae | reverse complement strand
TTATTTAAGAAATAAACTTCCGGGGCTGTATTTCTTGTAGTGTTTTTTTTTTTTTCAATTAAGATTTTTTTTGTTTGAAATTGATTTTAGGTAGTGTGCAAACTACTCCACTTGGTTGCAATAGACAAATTACGATGAAATTTGATTGTAAGTTATCTTGTATTGTCTATTGTGACCAATATCCTAATTTGTTAAAATGAATGTGTGTATGACTAATTATAAAATAATCCTTTATTTTGGTAACAAATTGGTGTTATGAAAATTTTGTGAATAAAATATGGTGTCATTCTGAACGTGGTTTTATAATTCCTACTATCAACTCTTCCTTTATACTTTTCTCAAATTATATTTACAAATCTTTTAAACCTTCCTACTTTACACTCGTGTGTGTTTATTTACAGTACCGCTCTGCTGCCCTAGGGGTTTCCTTAATATTTGGTGTATGTTCCCATTGAAGAACAATTTCATCATTGTTTCTGTTTGCGTCTGTATTAAAAGTAAGTAAGTGCGTTAGTAAAAGTTTACAAACAATTGTAAATGCAACTAATAAGTTGTTAAAGTACACATTTAAAATTTACATTCAATTGGTCCCGCGATAGTGCATAGGCTTCCATATCTCAAAACAATTATATAATCCCTAAATGGGAACACAGACAATATATGTATACGGGTGTCCCAGACCTCAACGTCAAGCCGACATGCAGTTCGAAAATTATGGGCATTTTAAGGAAAACCTATAAATTTGATCAAACTGTAACCATTTTTCGGTTATTATAGTTAATTTTTATTATTTTTGTTCATTTAAACTTTGGAACCATAACCCTAAGTAACATATCTGAATGACAACCAAAAATAACGACACAATTGCACCAAGTTTCCTAAAATTAAGACGTAAATTGTTAAACTGAATTTAAAATTTTCTAAATTTGGTGACTTTGAAAGGCCCTCCTTTAAACAAAATGTACTAGAGTGCCTTGGCAAGTGCCATTAAAAGTTGGCGCATTTAATCAGAAATCTAAAATGGTACAATACTTGTTAGTTTCGTACTAAAAAAAACCAGTAAAAAAATAAAAACCTCAAGTTACCCGATTTTTGCTAACCCATTTTACTAAGTTAAAATATTTTTGATTCACACAAGTTCTTGGTAGGTTCTTAATTTTACGGCAAAATGATGAGAGAGATGGATACTGGACATGTTTGCCATGAGTGAACGAGACAGATAGTAACGCCACTTTTACCAAAGTCAACAAAAGTAAGTAAAATTAATATAATAATGAAAAATCTTGACCTAGTTTAGTTTAGGTTTATTGGAATAAAAGTCAGATAAGACAATAACATTTATTATTACAACAAATATTCAAATTGTTTACCATCAGCCTCAATACACGCCCTACATCTTAAAAAAGAACTACTTACTGCGTGGCGTCAAAAACAAAAGAAGATCCACATTAAGATACGTCTCTCTGCATTACATGAGCTGAGGAGTTAAATTTCGGTATACAAATAATATCAAATATTTGATACCTATCTCGAAGTTCTAAATTAGTAAGCAGATTCTTCGACTACCTACATAGTTTACATGCAGAACCTGTCATGTTTAAGTATTGGTGAAGGCATTCAGTAACTGACATTGAATATTTACAGCGCTTGACATCCGGGATTCACATCTATTGACATTGACATTTAATCGACAATGGCAAACTCGCATCGACGCTATCGTCTTTTTTACTTTAGAAACATTCCCGACAAAAACATGCAGAACTTAATGCAATTTATTCTAAAATAAAACCATGCCACTTACAAAAGATTATTTATTTTTCACATATAAAAATCCTATTTTTCATTGCCCACGATGTTCTGTAACAAAAACACATTAATTGGACCATTTGTAAATTCGTTAAATTAATATGACATCAAAACAATTTATCAGTGTAACTTTCTGATTTACAGTTTGGCATGAATCTACTCAACCCAAGTGTAAATAAATAAACGTGTATCTTACGTACCCTTACTCTGAATTTAAAGACGAGGTACAGGAACATGACTATTAAGATTGGTGCTGCAGATGATGCCACCATCAACCACCCAACGATCGCCTCCGCAGTTGGCCACGTCATCAATCCCGAAATAAAAGTTGCCTTTAAAACAATATATTCATAAAGAAATGTTTGAAAAACATGTACACTGAAGGTGAAATTGCCCCTACCCTCATCCGATATGTATTACCATAATGAAAATAGACATTTTTGCAATATTTACCATAAGTATAACAGGCGACAAAGCCCATGATATCCTCATGAACATGCAAGGATATTCGCCGATTGTAAAATAGACGTTTTCGCAGAAGGTAGTCTGTCCTTGAACGTAGGTGACCACCGTGGCGATAACGGCTGCAAGGAGCAAGCGGGGCTTCGATACTGGCCAGTGCATTAGAAAGTTCAGGACGTAAAGTCCTCCCTGTAATAACCAGCACCTAAATATTATTTTATCTATGATGAGTTAATGTTTGACTACAATCCTAATTGATCAATGGAGATTTCGTCCGGATAATAAAGCGTTCAAACTTAGTGAGTACCTATTCACTCTTATTCGGTTACCTATACTAATAATAAAATCTGAACTTCCAAGCCAGATCGGTCATTTGAATATTTTACAAATTTTAATCCAGGTAGAGTGTTGTCGATGTGGCGACTTGAACCTTTTTTTGGATCATGTATCAGTCGGTCTATTTATATAATACTACATATATAGAAGACATTTATTTGTTATGAGTTATAATGTAGGATATTTACATAATCTTTCAAAACAAAACGTTAACGCATGTCGTTATTTACATTACAAAAGTACGTACAAGGTCTATCGCAAAATAAAAACGAGTAATATAAATAATGTGATCAATTCTACAATTTAAGTCGAGCCTATAGCCTAAGGAAACCAGTATCCCGACTTCGATTCATGGTCAAAGTAAACATTTAGGTACGTGACAGTCAATTGTTTTTTTGGGTTCCTAGTTATTCGTAATGTCATGAACGTTCATGCAGCTCCTTGTTGACCAACCTGCGTGCAAAGTGTAATGATTCCTATAATACCGAAGAGTATGCAACTAAGAATAAGAAAAGCCCAGGTGATCTTCCGCATGGCACGGCCGGTGAGCGTCGACATTATTGTTTGCACAAGTAACGCCTGGAACAACATGATTTAATTATTAAACATGCTTAATGGAATGTAATTTTTTTTTTTCAATTATTTTTCCTGATAGTAACAGGCTTTGTAGTTTCATAGTGGGAAAAATATTACACTATTAACTATTTATAACGTTTGCTACAGTCTCAGCGGCTCTGCGGGGTGGGAGTCTAGGAAGACTCAGTAGAAACTGAACAGATATGAGAAGTATGCGTAGGTACTAAATTTTCTGATGTAGTGTTATATATATGGGTAAACTAGATGTTAAGATAGACAGACGTAAATATATCGTTATATTAATTTTATTAAATACAAACCGTTGATGTAAGTGATAGCACAAAAAATACAAAGAACACTAGCGTAGACCAAAACTGGCTGCCTGGTATCCTCGCCACGAAGTCTGCCCACAAAACCATGGAGGAGGAAGATCCTGGAAATAAGTTATCTTGTTTCGACATGAGCTGTGTTGAGTCCAATATAATATCAAATAGTGCATGTCGAAGTTAAAGAATGTAGGATGTACTTACAGTGAGCTGTGACTGACCTTAAACAGTATTGAATTGTCTGCGGACCCGTTATCATGATGATCGTTTATTACATAAGCTAAATAGTATTTCAAATTTCAAGGGGAGACCAACTTTTTGACTACTAGACTAGTAGATACTACTTCACATAAATAGTATACATTACATACACAAATGAAATATATTTGAATATGAGCAATTTTGATCAATAAATATAAAATTGATAATTTTACAGGGCCAACTATTAGATCTTATCATAGTTATGAACATGTGAAACTCACGTCATAGATCACGTCATCGATTATAGTAGGTACGAGTCTGTACTCGTACCTTACTTGTACTACTCTGTACTGTTACAGACAAAATAATAACAGATCAGTTTCAACATAATAAAATTGATATAAGAATAAGGGACACACCTCCCCAAACATTAGTCACATTATCATAATCCGAGTACAGCGCGCCGTGAGTAGCTCCTAGGATGAGCGCGCTAGCTACGCTGCTGGACTTCGATGCTCCGAAAGCGACCAGCGCCGTGGTGGCTAACTTCTGCTTCTGCTTGGGACAGTACGTGCCCAGCATTATCAGGGATCCTTGAGACACCGCCATTTGGACTAGTGCATATTCTATAGAGTCTCGCCATAACTGATTGGGTTCATGAAATTAAAAGTCAAAAAATACAAAGTCAAAAAGGTAAATAGAAATTGATTGTTCAACAAATAATGCGCGAGAAAAGCATCATTGAATATTAATTTAAGGTCTTTAAAAATTCCTCTGTCAACTCTTTCCTTCTAATTCTGTCGAAAGGAGATCTAATATCACAGCATATCAGGCATTCTACCTATTTCCATGTCTAATTGAGTAGTTTTCTCCTGTGTGCATAGTCATTGACAAAATTAAAAGAATTCGTGTCAAAAAGGCGTAGATTATCCAAATGAGAAACGTTGTTCCAAATAGTGATTTAAATTTTAACGCAGTGTATAAGAAATAAAAGCTATGAAATTAATAAGCAGTTCTGTTAGAATTAAACGATTACATAATTTGTTATGAAGAAAACCACTTTCTCCAACGGTTGAGCGTTATTTTATTCATATATTATTATTCATATATTGAATAGGTAAATGTTCAAGTCGCTCTGGCTTAGGTTACTTTGTGTGAGTAACCGGGTTATATAGAATTTTACCTACCAAAACTCTATAAGCAGTTATACCGGTGCATTGAGCTACCTCGCTCAAAAATCTCGACTGAAACTTTGATGGACTCGTCCCAGAGATGGGAAATGACTTTCCATGTAAAATATGTACAGAAGTTTTTGGCTGCGCCAACAAACAACTAAAAACAATTTTTACTTACTTTACCATCCTCCAAAAGCAGTTTCCAGTCGCACTCATAAAACATTTTTCCAGCTCCATTCAATCTCATCGCGCCGAGTCCACAGCATAATAGTACGAAATATGCCAAAACATCTTTGAACAATACTAGCTGAAAAAACTGATTAGTGAGACATGTTTGTTTTTAAGCCTGCAACGTAGAATCCTGAAATGGTGTGTGAGGGCGTATGAGTTATTATTTTCTTTATATTAAAATAATCTACCCTGAAATATAATCCAAAGGAAGATTGCCAATAAAAATATTTGATGGTGGCAGTAGGTATCCGAATCGCATTGAAACCCACGGCATCCCTAATGCGAAGTGTTAAGGTACTTCAGGGTAAAAGTAACGGAGTCAAATTAGTGTAGACGTAGCTTGCCTTTGTTATCGACATATCGACAGATCTTCAATGCAGTGTTTTCGGATTTTTTTGTAATCGCCTCTCTGTCTGGCTGTACCCGTATCGTAAACAATTAAACAGACCTGCATGATTCTTCACATATTAGCTTTCGCATGTATTTCGCATATCGCGTTTTTTATAGGGCGTAATCTATTTATACTGAGAAATCTCTTTTCACAGACTAAAAAATTTAATTAAGTATGAAAGTTCTGGTAAGAACAAAACAATGTTTTTATTGTTTTATGCATCTATTTCAATAAATAAATATAAAAAAGAACAAAATTAGGAAACGTGAAATCTATAAATTAATTAAAATGAATGATTTATGTTTTGGGTGCGGCTGCTACTCGTATTTGTAAACATAACAGCGTAAGTTTTCTGAAGTAGCTGCTACTAGTAAATAAATGGTAGTATTTCCTTATATTTAAGTATATCTATAAAGTAATAATAGTAATATTAACTTTTATTCACACAATAATTTAAATTGTCGAGAGAGTCAATAATATCGTACACTTATTGTAGTAAGTAATTATTAGTGCTGTACTGTGTATTGCAACGTCACTACTACGCCAAGCCAACCAAATTACCTTAGAATAGCTGTATATCCGCTTGACAGCTATAAAATATACCAGCACCCAGCATATGGCGTAGTACGCCGTCAGCTCGGAAACCACGTTTCCAAGACCTTCTTCCAAGCCGTTGCGTTTAAGTTTAAGCACGAAGTTACTGTTAATGGTAGTAAATTTTGTTTTACCAGCCAACAAATCAACAAATTTGTCTAATACGTACATGAATTTCCAGCTTTTATGTTGTCAGTATTCAATTTAATCTAAACTCCACATAGGTACATACACAATGTATTAGCACGTTCAATAATTACTACATTTAGGAAGCTGTTAGTGTCATTCATTTTTTAACTTAAATTGAAAAAAATAATTCGAATAAAGTAATTAATATGTGTGTCTAATGTCTTACATACTTAAACAACAAATTGACATTGTTTTTTATGCACAAATTTACTTGTGATTTGCTTCTAGTGTTACCAAAATTAAAATATGTACAAACTATAAACCAAAATAAACATTATATAAGTAGTACAGATATCGGATTAATAAATAATAAAGAATACACCAATCTTGGTACTCATAGTTATAACTATACGTTCCTGGGATGCATATCTAATAAATAGTCCCACATCCATGGAAAATGTGCGCCAAAAGCAATCAGCGTGGTATGGACGGTCAACTCGTTTTGCTGTTATTAGCTTGAGTTCTGGCTTGTCGCAAGCAAGGTTAAAATTTTATATAGAAAGCGATACCTGTACACACGGCAGTGCGTTGTATGTTTCGCCCAAGTATTTGACACTCACTAATAGTCTCCGAAATTACTTACAAAAAGAACGATTGCGCTGGAGTCTCACTTCCAACAGTCAGTGGACGGTGCCTCGCCGCGCATGGTGGGCTTGCGGCCGCTGCGCAGTGAAGCCAGGGTAGAAAAACATGGAACGAGTGCACTAACAGCGCCAGACACCACGCGCTCACTAAACCCAGTGCCAGCGCCGTAAATACGCATGACACTAGCATCGCGAACCCAACACCTGACACAATGGAAGTAATGTAAGTTGTAGAACTTCAGTTTCGATGCCATGCGACCTGATAATTAACAAAAAACATTACTTGGGGTGGTGTCAAAACCAAAGTTTAAAGTATGTCAGCTTTGGCCATATCTGTCAAAACAGAAACAAAACTATGCGGTAATTATAATCCTACAAAATGAGATCCATTAAATGGTAGGTTACTATTCACTTTGATGTAATTAACCATGACTATAAATTCACCGACGATTAATCTTTGAGCTTGGTCTAAGAGTACAGGAGTAACTGGTGTTGAGGACTATCTTAAAGAAGGACGCTTTTATTAGGGCCGCTTGTAACTATACCCTTCCGAAGTCACTTTGACACTTGTTACACAACTTATTGTTGGTCACATGGTACTTCAATACAGAACTAGCGAACAGACACTCCCGATGATCGTATGCTGCTGCATTACTTTTGTATGTCAATAATAGAATAGCAAACGAGCCACCTGTTTGTTGAATGCAACTGAAGTACATTCTAAATAATTTAAATGTAAAAGGAGAGTGGTAGATGACTAGCCAGATAAAGAACTCTACCTTGATGGTACAAATTCGTAAGAGGCGTTATAGCCTCGTCCGTTACCTAACAAGGTGGGCCTAATACGAGCAGGAGACGTTAGCTTGGTACTTGCCCCCTAGACTAATCCCCTAGACCTAGATGAACAGATCGTTTCCCGATCCGTTAGGTCAGGGGAATTTTATGATTCAGATAATAGTATTTAAGTAAATGTTAAAATCAAAAACCTCTTGCCATCGGCGCCATATTCCAACAGTTAATGACTCCCTTTTTAGTCACGACGCCCAGCGCAAGCTCCAAATAAAACATAGGGTATCCGCATAACACGCTGAACACGTTGTAAAGGAAAAGGAAGGGCAGTAAGCGACGAAAATCGTGCACATACGGATGCCACCAGACTTGCATAATGCCAACGCAAGTCGATAAAACTAACTGCTGATAGCTGATGTTGTGTGTCCATCGATCGGAAATCTAGAATCAAATGGTGTTGTTATGCCTAAATATCTTAGGCTAGTGCACACGACACACATTATCCAACATTAACAACTTAGATGCAACCGAACCAAATATTTTGGTCAATTCAAAATCATTTAATCATTTAGGTATCCTGTAAAAACACTAATGCATGTTATTTTTTACTTATACTATCGTTTCGAAATGTTTCGACATGCTAACATTGCTAAACTCCTTCAGCACATCTATTAAAACAACACATGGTAATTACAAAGTAAGTTTTAATCTGCGCGGAACTGGTTTTAACGTTATTATTTTAAGGTATTCTTGTCATTAATATATTCATCTATATCATAATATCCTTTACCTATTAACACATCGCATAAAACCATTTTCATCATCAAATATCATGCTAAAATTTTTACCCCCGACTCGAGCAGATTTGAGTTGCCACTTAACATCTGTCTTAGTATTTCCGTCCTCTATCTCTGTCTAACGAACTAATTTTGATTTGGTTTATTTTTGTTTGCAATGTTACTTAATTGAGGTATGACACAAGAAATTTTTTTCAGCCGTTTGAAAATAGTCAAGTCCTTGTTGTTTACTTATAATTTTTGTACTAAAATCAACTTATCTTAGAATAAACCGAGAAATGGTTTTATGTGTTGGTTCTTGACCACTTACCATGAGGAAGTCCGATTGCTTGTTTCCAAATTTTTAAGTTAAAACCACTATCCTAAGTAGGTATATATTATCCGTAATTATGCAACCTATTTTTTAAAATCTACGAAAATATTTGAAAGATTTAAAGAATCTTTTTATGAAAAAGCCAATTAATTACCAATGGTTCTTCAGTAGATTCTGAATCAGATGTAACTGTGATAGTTTTGGTACGGGAGCTCTGTAAAAAAGAAGGTAATCAGTATTTTTAATTAATACACTTTCTTCGATTCCCTTCGTTTTTATATGTATGTGTAGGTATAAATTGAATCACATTAAAAACATACCTGGCTCTCGCTCATTCTTTTTTATCGCTTGCCTTGTAAAATCAAAATGATTTATAACTATCAATGTAAACTTTGTTAGAAATATTGTAGTAACTGAAGTTTATGACAAATTCAAAAGAAACAATCAAAAAAGTATCTAATGAACTTTCCCGTTGTAGATAGTTAATATTATATTTATTCTATTAACTTGATTGATATCGGAAACCCTTTTTTCGAAATAATTATAATAATACAATCTTAATATAAGTACTCTACGATCTCAGGTTTCGGATCCTATCCATTACTTGTTTAAGACTCGAATATAGTCTTAATAATTATATCTATAGGTATTAATATTAAAATTGTAACGGGTCCTATAATTTGTATATTGAAATTAAACATATTTCTAATTTTTTTTTTATGTCGGTGAGCTAATTATAATTTTTTCGTTTTTTTCGCATACCTACACTTAAACCTTTCTTGTTGAAAAGTTATAATATGCCTACAATGTTACGGGTGCGATTTCTAATTATGAACATAAAGTCAGTGGTTAGTGTATCTATCAGCTTTATAAAATACTACAAAAGCGAAAATCAATTAAAAT
This sequence comes from Agathymus mariae mariae, assembly GCA_018251895.1. NCBI lineage: Eukaryota > Metazoa > Arthropoda > Insecta > Lepidoptera > Hesperiidae > Agathymus > Agathymus mariae. The sequence goes on along the minus strand of DWPT01002447.1, from coordinate 6,487 downwards.
GAAATATCATTAATGCGCTACAAACTGATTGAAATGAAATGAAATGTTTATTCGAAATTGGTTTTTACAAGCACTTTTGGAATGTCAAACATCGCCATCTACGATATGTTTGATCCCTCCACATAGACACCACACACTATTTCATTAGTATTATATTCCTTTATGAAGGTGTTTCAATCGCTCCATCGTTGTATTACGACCTGGGCTTCTACTTCAAACATGGCATATTTTTGTTGCCACACCAAATATCTTTTAACATTGCTGAATCGCTGCTATCCGTCGAGAAGTTACTCTGTTTATCTTCACTACACATAATTTAAAGTGGTATACGCTAAAAAATAATCATCAAATCGGGTCACAAACAACGGAACTATGGCCGAACACTCTCATACATACATAAAAAAAATACATATACACAAACATAGAACCTCCTTGTTTTGAAATCAGTTAAAAAATAAGATAAATCGGTTTATTTACAATCATTTACTGATGTAATGTATTTCTACTAGTACTAAAAACCTTTTTCCACTTGTATCTCAAACTTTTTTTTTTATTTTTTTTTTCTCAAATGACAACGGGGGAAATAAAACAATTTTTTGTTTAATATAACAAATTTATAATTTAGTATAGCTAATAAATCCTAGCCTTATACCGTGACTTCGGCAACGAAATACAACTCGCACCTTATCTACTATTTGGTTCTAACGGAAAAAATTTTTTACAACAAACCCTTAAATAAGGCCAGTTTCACATTACGAGGAAACTATATCGCGTCCATACTTTACGCTTTTACAATTCAAACGCAAGCCTAACGGTATAATTATAATTATCTCATATTCCGATAAAGGTAACCATTATGAAGACACTGGATTTTTGTTCATGTTTTCGAATTATGTGAAGTCATTGTAGCGGACAATGTCTTAAACCCTCTCAATTTGACTGCAGATTTGAATACAGCAGCTGGACAGTAAGCTGTGACGATAAATTGTACTGTCCATGCTAGAATTCTCTATGCCGCCGCTGGCATATGGACACTAACGCAGGTGTCGTAAAGACGAGGACCCAAGATCAAATAAGTGTGCAGTGGTGTACTTTATTAACCGCTATTATAAATCTACGTATTCCTCATATTTTTGAGTTTTTCCTGTGAGATCTTCCACATACCTAGCTTAATTACGTCGGTAGAAAATGTAATTTTTGTAGTTGGTATAATGTGAACTAACCTTGGCCTTAAATAAATAGGGAAACAAACCAACACATTAAAAGATATGTTTAAGTGTGCCCACCAAATGAAAAAAATTGCGTGACGTCATCGAAAACAAGTGTGTCAATACGCCTGTTTTCGATGTACTTACATTATTTAGTGAATAAAGTGTGTGTAGGCAACTCCAGCTAAGATAAATTTAAATAAACTACATATTTCAAAGTTTATACACCATGGAACCGAATATGTTGTTATTCCAAAATGTGTATTTACTATTTCAGTCGATGTTCATAACCCAACAAAGTCATGCTTAAAAAAGTGTTTTATCAAACATTTTTATATAAAAGACATAATTGCTTTAACCCTTCAGCGACCACCCAAAGCACCGAAAGGGGTAAATTTTGCCATTAATTGCCATTGGGTGATTGCTGTCACCCATCCATAGCTTCAGATCGACACAAGTTTTGAAAACAACGACAGTAACACAAAACCAAAATTTATCCGAAAGTTATAATGTAAATGATTGCATTAGTTGTTGATGCATATTTTGTTCTGAAACATAATATAATTATAGGTGCGGGGCTCCATTCCTTGTTCAATCCAAGCTCCTCCGCTCGCTGTTGAATAATGAACTAGGATATAGCAGCGGATTAGTTCTCTGGAAGTCGCTAGATTCAGTATCGCCCAATTTAATCGGACGGCACATTGCGTGGTATTAAGGGTCTTCATCTGCCTAATGAGCTGCCACTGGTGGTGGAGAAGCCGTCGAATCAACCTTTAAATGATTTTTGACAGGACTGCTGTAGCGCAGAGTCAGTTAAGAAGTGGGCTCCTGGCTTCCTTCTTAACCAGTAACGAGTCATAAATGGCTTTGGTACCATGAATATTCATGGGTGGTGGATAACAATTACCACTGTGCCCGTCTGCTCGTATGAACGTAAAAAAATCGTATATTTATATCATGCATAGACACACATTGAAAAAACAAAATCAATTCCATAGTGTATAATAACACCTAATCAATTAATTTTCTGGCTTACAAATACAGTGACAGAAAAGGAAAATGTAGAACTAATATTACAAAAATATATGACGCTTGCTATAATAAACTTTCGTATATTATATTGAAATCAGATGTGACTATAAAATATTAATGTATTTTTTTACCTATACATACTCACACAAAATATACTAAGTCGATTAGGAAAGCGTAATTGTCGCTAATTGTAAAAAGCATCAAGCGCAGCCCTAAACTTTAGGGTCAATGCAGGCTACCAGCGCAGTAATTCACTAATGTAACCAATTAACCTCACAGCTGATTCCGCGGTGAGATCATAGACCCTAATAGTTATAATCATATTACATACGCATAATGGTTAATATAATAATAATCTCAACGTGCAATCAGCTGCATGATTTATGAGATTATTGATTTACCATGGAGTTCCACATTGAAGTCGATGTACGTGCACATTTGAAAACATCTGTTAATAATATATTACAGAACATAAAAATAATTTCTTAAAAAAGGGGATTGAAAATGTTTACCTATGACACTTAATAACTTAAGGTGATTGATTCCTTCGACGTAGTCTGCGAAATTCCAATGACATATTACTACTCAGTAAATATATTTTCATTATAGAATGGCTAAATATTGTAAAAAAAAATTGATTTAAATTCTGCTGCCTATATTGAACGGATCACTCCAAGGAGTTTCCTTTAGATGTATCTATTCAAACTGAGATAACTTACAAATGATTTACAAACCGGATACATTTATAATTAATTGATTGTAGTAACCTCTTCGTTATAGAACACCGTAATAGCCTTCATTGAAAAATACAATCTATTGCATATTAATCTATAATAATGAGGGTATATTCTTTTCAGCAAATTTTCTCCACGATTCGCACCTAACAAACATGTGCATCTTATCTTTGACGATCGATTCGCGTAATCCTTTGTCACAAGATATCTAACACCAGACGTGTCGTGTCGCGACAACATCCACTATTCGTGTCTATGCATTCGAAAACATTCGCGTTGTAATTGATTGAGGCCGCTTATAAAATCTTTATTACTATTAATAAGGCAACCTTCTAACGGCTTTAAACTTTACATATCGTAAGTATTTTGTAATACACATTCAGAATTCTGATACAACTACTGTATATCGAATTACTTGTGCTGGTAATATATCTCAAATAGAACTGGTGTTCTTCTAAAGGTCTTTTTAAACAATCTCAAAAAGAACTAATTTATCATGAGGATAGATTTGAAGAAATCGCATCAGTATATAATATGCTATATTTATATATAGCCATCGTTTAGCAGGCAGGCATACGCAGGCATTATATTCCGATACTTTATTAGTATTGTGTCGAAATATCGGCACAAAATTTACATATTTAAAATAGTAATAATAAATACTACGTGATTATATACGTTATAATCATATTATGTAAATTTCAGTTGAATCACAGGAATATTACCAAATAGAGCCATGTAATATTACTTAAAATATTGTGTAATAGCGACTATGGATTCCAAGATCGGAAAACATACAAGCAAATTCCAACACTAATCACAGAAACAAACAATTGACCAAATCCAAAAAACAAATATTTCTAAATGATAACAATTGTCATATCTCATAAATAATATGAGTAATTAATTATTAAATAAGTATTAATTTCCTTTGCAACAATCCACAAGCACAATGTATGATGGTATATACTTCTATACATGCATAGAACCTCCCTCCCTCCCACAAAGGAAAACATGCGGTTATGATAAATAAAAGTACTCACCCTGATGATGCTCTGTTCCGGAGCGAAACACGTGTTAGTGACAGGATGTATGTTGGTATATTTATCATAACTGATAATATCGTATATTTAGAAGTATATACCATCATACATTGTGCTTGTGGATTGTTCAAAGTAAATTAATACTAATTTATTAACAATGAATTTCCGCAAAGTAACGCCTGATACTATCAACTATATGAGTAATTAAACTAAATCGAAAGTTTTAACGAGTTTCAACGCAAAAACCGCAGCGCGAGACACTAGGTACGTTCTTTGGAAAAAATAATCAACTTTATAACGTCTGCAGAGTAACATACTAATATTTCTAATGTGCATTATGTTATCTAATAACATAGTGACAAAACAAAGATAAGAAAAAAATATAAAAGTTATTGAAATGCGAATTATTACTAACTTAACAAAAGATTACAAACTTTTATCAACACCAGCAATATTTTATATGTAATATTCAGTCAAATTATTAGTCTTTGAAACAGAACTCACGACACACTGTGAGTGATATCGTGTGAGACGTGATATCATATGGAGCTGCTGCAACTGAAGATGCCACAACGACAAAATGTGGTCCATTGGAGAAATTGCTAAAACATGCAAATTGTGGAACGACCTTCCTTCCGAGGCATTCCCGGAGCGCTATAATAAGGAGTTTTGTAAAGTTGTAAAAAGAGCTCTCCTCCTGAGCTGGCATTGTAATGGAGATCACTCCGGTGTTATTTACATCCATCGTCTATGGACGGAGACCATCAGCTGGCCCGCTGACTTCTAATCTGCACTAAAGGTTTTAAAAAACTGACAATCATGTTTCTGTGTCCCGTTAGTATCTGGTTTTGGCAGCCACAAATTCATTCATTCATTCATTTCATTTTCATTTTTTCATTTCAAAAACGTGGCGTCTTATCTCGACCATCAACGTTTTCCCACATCTGACTATCGAGGTAAGTGTATCTCCGGTTGTTCGATCTGTCTCGATTGGCAGACCTTTCGTCCACGTCCATTTATTATAGTAATAACACAATCGAACGATACTGACAGACAGATTTGTATAACAACAAATATCCACCAGGCAATTCCTTCATTCATTGACTTTTGTTAAAGTAATATTTAAACGTGTAGTTAAAAGCGTTGGCCAACTAATTTTTTTTATTGCATGACTTGGAAAAAATTTCCTCTAAAAGCTATATATTTTTTTTATTATTTTAAAAACGTTGTTGTTTCTAAATAAGTATTTATATATAATTTGAAAGAGCAATGAAACGAATGTACACTCCATGCTACTTATTGTTATAATAATATCCGAAAACAATTTAACAATCCAGTTATTTACAGCCCCAATAATTATTACTAAGCACTGAATTTGCCCGAATCAATATTGGACATAACACTTCAGAACACGATTATGTCATCGTGTATTATGATAACTATATTCTTGTAATATAAATTCACAGTATACGATAAATTTATTAAATAACTCAATGCTTATTTCACTAAGTCAGTACAAAGGTGTGGAAATATATAACAATGTTATACAGAGAAATGTTGATTTATCAGATTGTCTATTGTACAGTCTATGGAATCGAAACGAGCCGATGTGAAAAGTTCCTACTCTTCGCATCTACTCTGTTTTACTTTGATGTCTTAGATGAAAGTTACGCAATCTATAACTTATTAACTAATGGTTTCATATATTCACGTTGAGGCTTCAACTTTAATCATAAGCTAATGTTGATCAGCTTTGATCATGGCTATAAAAGGTGATCGAATCAAACAGCTAGTACATGCTGGTGCTTGGTGTCATTTGGTAATGTTTTATGTTATAATTATTTTCAAAAATGTAAATTATTATTCAGGCCGAAAATGCACTATGTATAAAACACTTTGCCACTTCAGACTGTGTTGCCTCCATATTGATTGATTTGGTATTAATGTTACATATTTTCAATAATATTTAATTACGATCAAATTTTTTAATCACTAAACACAAAGTATATATCGTACAACAAACTTTAGGCAAACACAAAAATTTTTACACTCCTAATCGAGTAAGCGATCGCGCTTCATCATAATTAAATTCTAAAAACAATGTAACGCATATTTTCGAAAGACAATAAAATTGGATCAAGACTAAAGTGGTTAACTAACGCGTCAATTTTGATGCTTGATCACGACTCAAACACTGAACAGGTCACCGGCGCAGGGCAACGGAGCCAGTCCACCAGTGACGTCAGGGAGACGTGACACGTCCGGAAGATTTTCTATGTGGGACTTTACTTCTGCCTTCACTTCATAGATCTTCTGCAATTTTATGTTGTACTCCTGCGGAATAATTTCAATTAAGAATGTTATCGATATGAAATTTAGGATCTGGATATGGATATATGAAAATGAAAATGAAAATAGTTTTTATTTCTCAAATAAATATTGACAATGTAGTTCCTACAGTGGGAGCATC
>DWPT01002446.1:0-16162 GCA_018251895.1 Agathymus mariae mariae | reverse complement strand
CGGGTGGCATGGTCATTAAATATGGCATTACAAACATCCATGACCCGAGAACAAACATTTATCTGTCATATAAATGTTTCCCCCGCTCGGGAATCGAACCCGGGATCTCTCGTCGTCGTAGCATTTATTATATTCCTCCAACGAGTAACTTATGGATAAAAATCGCATATAAAAGTTACGTGTTAACTCAAAAATTAAATAAATTTTCAAGTAATATTAATGTACATTTTTTTTTTCTTTTAAACATAAGTTTTCAACAACCAAGGCTTTTTAACGAAGCGAAAAAATTTATAAGCCCTAGAGGTTTGTAACAATTAATTAAATCAATGAGATAAAATTGGTATATTAAGGCACCCAATTCTAGTCTCATATTTCATTCATGTACAGAAAGCGATCAGTTAGAATTTTATTATATATATATATAAATAGATGTTATTGTATACGGAATTTAAACATCGCCTCTAATAATTGATTCTTCAAGTGCTTTTGAAATTTTTGCCCGATTAATTGAACAGAAAATACCAGATTTTGAATTGGCTTAATCTATTAGCTGCCTAGTGTAAATGTTCTTATGGTGTCTGAAAACTTCTGATACAACTTAACAACTTCTTTGAGAAGTTTAGCCAGAAGCGGTCACCCATCCTAGTTAGTTGCAGAACTCGGTACCTTTTTTTTTGCCACAGATCTAGACGTCTTTTTGCCAAAGTACATTTCCGGTTTTAAAATTTTAATTTCACTTACATAATTAAATGTTAACAAATAACAATTATCATTAATTGAAACGGCTTTAGGCATCACCCAAATACTTATATTTAACACCAGATAAACCTATAAAAATGTTCGATGTAAAAGTAGCTAAGTATAATTTCTTTATATAAGTTACCTAGGTGTTAGTTTAGAGTCGGTCGCAGCGTAACCAGTATTACGATTAAACTGTTATATGTCTTATTTTTATGTAAGTAGTTGTAAGTTAATCTTAAAGAGGTATTCCTCCAGTAACAGATACGGAACGAAGTGCCATAATATTGTACACGACTTCCACTACTAAAATAAATATGTTATTCTTATAAACGTTTTTATTTCTTGACCTTCGTGACAAAGCTGAGTACATTACCAATAAAAATGTAACAGAATAATGTCTATTTTAAATTTTTACTTGTATACAAATAAAACAATGTGTATACCCATTATTCTTACTTCAACTAATAATACAGCAATTTGTAGAATTTATAACGGTCATTCGAGGTTCACGAAAAAATTTCTGGACAGATTTTGATGTAAATCTACATACTTTGTACCATATTTCATATTGTGTCTTCATGCGTATTTCAGGGATTTAATGTGCTCCCGTAAAATAGGGAATGTTTAACATATCTTTTTTTTTTTAGTTTTCAGTTCTACAGTCAAAACTATTCGACAAGTCTATTTGACATCCAAACAAAAATGTATGTTAAGAGTGCTTTTTTGTAGCTGCAAATCTGAAACTCAAATAACTCGTATACCGAAGGAATAAATAAAAAAAAACGCTAAATTTATAAATATAGATAAAAACAACAAGAAACATTTGTTTTTTTTGATATGTGTAGCAAATTTGTCAATGTTCAATCGTGAATACGGTTTACTAGTATTGTACATTAAAATATTTAAAAAACCCAGCGTGAATGCAGTTAGCATTTCAGTGATATAAATTTCAAGAGAGTCTTCTACACAATACGAAACTTGCAAGTGGTATTTGGTAAGGGATGCGTCTGCTATAATAGCGTATCTTAACTTAGAAAGTTTTGTAAAGCTGACTTATAATATTTCATATAGTAAGACCGAACTTACAATGAAAAGTATTAATAGTCAGTATGATTACAAAGGCAATGCTTCTCTATAGTCTTTCGGCACAAACTAAAATAAAATTTAAGTTTTTTGAATATAAAAATCATACTCTACCCCGTGTCCAATATGAAGGTTCCTAGTATCGGAGGTATCAAGGACACAGGTAACTAATACATTACAAATACCAAAGAATAAACTTTAAATTACTCCTAAAATGGACAGTGCTAGAACACTAGAGGCATTACCGGTGTGTTATTGTCCAAGAAACGAGCAATAACCTGTTAACTGGCCCACCAGGACTGCATCTGAATCACGTCACAGTACTTAGTTGACCTTTAAAGAACAGGCGGCGGCGACGGGATTGATGTTGGTCGTACAGAGCTCAGGAAACAATAAAAGATGACCTATTCTGATTGCTTCACAAACTGAATTCAAATATGGCAGGAATACTTTAAGCCTTAAGATTAGTTTTGTAGAAATTGATAAGTATCTGTGAAATAATTTAGTCCTTCGTAATATAACGCTAAACTTATATTAAGTGAATTCTAGACGAATTTGTGTGCCAATGAGCATACGTCAAGTTTATGAGGCGGAAAATAGAGGGTAGGTATCTTCCCATTTTTCGCCGCCGTCACGCCGCCCGCAAGCATAATGGCGTCCTCAGCATTACAAATACGGTCACGAAAACCGTATTGAATATCTTCGATCACTTCTATTTACTTTTAAAATAATTTCATGCTTCCTCATTCATCTTAAACACATAATTATGGATTTTAAAACTCGGACAAACGCATTTTTGACCTTATAATTGACAGCCTTCACGCATAATGTGAGTTCCAAAGTGTGTATGTTTGAAATTGATTATTAAGAAAATATCATGAAAGTATCAAAATATATGAAAGTTATCATGGAAATACTCGCACTTCAATGGTATGATAACTCGTAATATGTAAGTCACAATAACGACTTGCAATGGTGATAATGTAACATTTATTATTTCATGTAATATTATGATTTCGCAGTTACAAACTTTATACCTTCTTTCTTACCTTCTTCTTATTTCCTGACCGACAACGCATTAGTAATACCTTTGACCTTGCTGATGTCAATAGGCGATGATGACCACTTATCATCAGGTGGCTCGTCTGCTCATTTGTCGGCTATTACCATAAAAAAAATTATCTATATTTAGTACCATTATTCTGTTGCAATGTTAGGTAGGTAGATACTTGTTGTCAACGTCAAGACATGTACATACGTGTGATAGTGTGTAAAATTACATGATATTAGTTAAATTATTATTAAATCATCACGTAATCATGATCATTTATTAATATAAACGTAATGCTGCAAAATATACCGAACCTTTTGGTTGTCAGGACCGACCTCTTCAATGGACTCAGATCTCGGGAAGAAAACATTTTTATAAGTCGTAAAATCTGAGCTGACGCGCTTGGCATCTTATTTTATCTCAAGTTGGATTGGGTTACCTCGTACGTAACGTTTCATTTCACGTAACAAGACCATTTTCATTTTACCTAACAGAAGATGTTATTCGTAAGTACTACACGGGTCAACAATAATAAAGACTGCTTTGATAGACAAACTTTCACCTTGAGAGATGTTTACTAAAACATTACTTTGTTTCTGTGGAGAAACTAATGTGAAACTTTTTAAAGTGATCATTTGGTGACATGTTAGATGACAAAAATATAGTAAACAAAAATCAGAACGAACGATTGTGATTGACCAGTAATCTGATTGTTCAGCAACATGCGCTATGAAGCAGCAAGATGAAGTATATTCCAAGTCTCCTTAATTAAGTCACTTGAGTTACTTTACAATTTAACTTATAAATAATACACTATATTACTGAAGATGTTAATCTATTCTTCAGTCTAAACTTATGCCGCTATGCTACAGATGCCGTAGGTTTTGTACCACCCAATTAAATCACGTCGACAACGGCGTGTGCTCCTTACCTATTCGATAACTAGGTCGACCTCTATGAGTCAACAATGAAATGTTTAAAGCATTTCGATTGCAGTCTCGGAGACTCAGTTATCAGCGGGTTAACATTCATTTCTTGTCGGTCTACGTGTTGATGGTGGCTACGAATGGCTATATATAATCCAAATCCATTGGTGACGGTGATAACTCACTATCTGGAAGCTTGACTGCTCATTTGTCACTGTCACAAAAACATTGATTTAATATTACATTGGCTCAAATCTATCCGTATAGTAGTCACATAAAAAAATAACAACTCATATGCTATTTATTTTCTTATCATATACGTTTCAAATCCGCGTATCCTCCACGCTATTCTCTTTAAATGTATCATAAGTTTTGAAAGTCATTAGCGAAGTTATAGTCAACTATATTTTTTTATGTTTTGTAATTGTCAACGGAACCTTATCGTCGAAACTATCCCATTGACATCATTAAAGGTCGGACCTACACCAAAATAATGATTGCTAATATAATGCTAAGCCTAAAAATTGTTTTATGGATAATATATAATCCGAAAAGAAAATTATGAAACTATTAAAATATAACAAAATGAGTAATATTTTATTTAAATTTATTTATTTAGTTAGCACAATTTTGTAGTAATTATTGTAGAAGTTGTTTTTTTTTTTAGTTTTCCATCACTAACGGTATAAATAAGGTCATATTAAATGTTACATTGTGACGAAGTAAGCAGATCACTCATTTCATTAGAAGCACCACGTCTGCCTAAAACTAATGAGTAGTTTCTGTCGACAAATTTCAGCTTTTCTCATCAATTCATCATTCTGGGATGATTACACTTATACCCTAACACTTAAATGATTAACATATTTGCAATGTAACTGGTATCATAAGCAAACAGATCAAAAAACGGTGGGTTTATACTAAATCGTTGAGGAGATGAATTTTTTATTTCCAAGACAGATCATCAAACCCTGAGAGGATCTGATGGACTGGTTTTGCAATGTTTATACACAGAAAATATCTTTAAACATGTCTGAAATATTGCTATCTGTTAAGAAATTCCACTATTAATCCTCAGGACCCATCATCAAAGTCGCTCCATATCTAAGGAGACCTAATTCTGAGCCATTTTCTGCAGACTCAAAGAAGATTCATAATAATTAGTTCATTGACAATGGAGTAGTGGCTGTACATATACACACGGCTCAATGTTTGCTACCCGATAAGAAGATTTACTTTTTATCTTCCGAACTCATCACAAAAGCCCCCTCATATCCAAAGAGGATCAACTACAAACAAGTTTCTATACATTAAACAAAGAATGATCAAAATTAGTTTATTAATAACGACGATAAAGCCGTACATACATAAAAAATAAAGAATAGAATTTTTGAAGTCGTTGAAAGAGCAAATATTTTCTCCAAGATCGTGAGGCATTTTCGTGTAAGAAACTTTTTGAGGTTAACACTTCAAAGTTAAAATGACAGTAAGTATCCATGAACAAAAAGTTTTATGTGAAAGGAAAGGAAAGAACAAAAATAATAATTTAAATTCATATTACAAATAAATAAGTACAAATTGCATTTCAGTTCGCCTAAGCTTGGCGAGATTGTATATACATAAACATCTCACGCCTTGAGAGAACTGAACTTTATGTCTCTGTCAGCACGAACAGCAACAAGTATATTGGAGACAAGCAAACTGCCCTCGCTCGCTTAGGAAAAACTACACCCCACGTTAAGGAATAGTACCTATATTATTTTAATTAGTTTATAACTTTCTTATTTATTTACGAATTGAGATGAAACGAACTTTAAATATTAAGTGACGATTGCTACAATACATTAGTGGAAACTAAAATGAAATTAGTTAAGCTAAAATTTGCGCGCACAAAGACACAGACAAAAATTCTTATAACTACTACTTAAGGTTCTAATACGTTAATAAGTACCCCCAAATAATAGTTTTCTCGTATGTCCTTCACGTACAGAAAGCGATCAGTTAGAATTTTAATATATGTATAGATATATTTGAATTACGAGTAGGAGATTAGGATTATGTAATCAAATGGCACAATCGGAACCTTTACAATTTTGTCATGTCTATCTGTTAATATGTCCCTATGTCCGTGTGTCTATATGCCATACCTATTTTACTCGTATATTATTAACACTACACTGATGAATTTGATTGAGTACACTTACAAGTACACGAATCAAACCATACTGATATTATAAATAAAGAATATGAATTTTGTAAGTTTGCATGTATGTAGAGGGTAAATCTCTGGAACCATGATAACATTTTTACTCTTCGAAGGGTTGGCGCACGTAAAATTGTAAGATTTCTAAACCCCCAGTATACTACGTCTTACTTATAAAATATAAGGTGAAAAATTCTTAAATCGCCTAATATGAATTTAAAAGTAATAGTTTTAAAATTGATTTAAGTAAAATTAATTGCATACTTTGATAGAGCTGAGATATATTTAGCAGCACGATATTTACTTTAACATGTATTTATAAAATACAAATCATCTTTTTCTAATTATTCAATGAATTGTTCCGACTACGAGACCCGACACACACTTCATCTGTTATTTCAAAAACTCTTGTATATCTTTGCCTTATTCTAAAAAAAATCCGCGTACTGGGATACCCTGGGGATGGGGGTTGAGACCTTTGAATCTCCGAATGGAACATAGGAGTTTCCCCCTTCCTACTGAGCTGGTAAATTGACGTTGATGACTTTGGTATTGCAATAAAGTGGATAGCGTAGTCTTGGAGTTCATTCGACTTCTCAATATAATTTGTTAATTAAAAGATGAAGTTGGAATAATTAATTTGACAGATACGATATGATGCCAAATGCTATCACACATTATAACTGTGACAGATATTATGTCTGTAACACGTAGACTTACCGTTAGAAAGCAAGTCTGATTGTTTCCCGGCTTTTAGCCTTTACTTACAAGCACTATCTGTCCTCGTACATAAATGGGCAGGTAGAAAGAAAATATCGAACGTAACTCACCCTGCACCGCTGTTTGTACCTTAGGGGACTAGAATTTCATAGATACTGAAACTTGATAATATTAAAAAGATTTTGCCGGTATCGGATAACTTAACTGAAGAGATAAAATAATGAAGATAACAATATCCACAAAAATCGTAATGCCTTTTTTATGAGCTCCGTAAATATAATACTTACAGATTTTTTGCCATTTTATATTATGTACCAGTAGATAACTCTATTATTAAAAGAATAAACCGACCGAGCATATGACCTAGAGTAAATGTTTGTGTTTGTTTATTGAAATATTAACCACCAATACAGTGAACGTTGTTGTCACTAACACCTTTCCCAAACTTCAAATTACTTTACGAATAAAATATTTTATAATTGAAAATTATGTACTGTAGGTTTCAGTTTCACTACACATCGTTATTTCATTAGTTACATAATTTATTGACTCGGTTTATAATAACATTACTACAAATAAATTTAGAAAACAAAAGTAGGCCCCTTCGGTGCGGTACAGTATCTTGGGTGGGCATGTGTTTATTGTTGAATTCTTCGTTGCATGGCACTGCATGTATGCTGAACGGGGAAGCTTCCAGCTTTCAGGTCGCATGTTTTATCTATGAACTGTTTTATGCTCTCAATTATATTTTACACTAAAGAGATAATGAGTAGTAAATAGTTTGCCAAAGGAACTGTCCATTGAATAGGACCATATGGTTTTTGTTTTTGAAAACATATGTTTCAAATGTTGAAATCTTGAATAATCCTGGAAGATCAAGTTTACAAAACTACATGTATTACACATGCGTAACAACACACGTAAATCACTACGCGATGCTCAGCTTTTTATGTGAGAAGCTAATAAAAGAGACGATGCTAATAGGCACCGCCATAGATACGACAACAAATCAGCCCCACGCTGCTGGTCTAGAAGGAAGCGGACAACGCATTTGAACCGTTGTTAATACTTGGAATAATAATACATTTACACTTACTCAGAGTATCGATTCCCGGCTTCTAAGCCCATTAAGTTTTCAGCTGTTGGTAACTCTTAGACATTTTGTTAAAAAAAATCCGTTAATCGCTAAGAAACCATCGAACGTATTTGCTTGTACGGAAGCAGCTTAACTAGAAAGTTCGGAATATTTCCATAAAAATTATACAAAGATAACTTGTGCTTAGATTCTTTTGAACATAACTTTATTTCAACAGCTAAATTTCCAGCAGATCCTGAATTATCGTGAATAAATAACGTAGGTAGTAAAAAAAAAAGTAATATTACCCGTTTCGGATATAAGATATATAGCATGAGGCAAAAAAAGATTCTCTACTTCTATTATCTAAATAAAACCCTTCTCACTCACTCACACTCCCACACAAAGATTATCTGTGTTGTGAAAGACACCTACAAATGAGATACCACAAACACCTACGATAAGGGCACAAACATTCATCTGACACCTAAATGACTGCTCCGACCGGAAATCAGACTCGGGATCTCTCGTTCGGCAGGAGGATCTTTACCGTCTGGGTATGGCGTCCTGTCTATCATTATACATAGTGATAAAAATCGCACCACATTTTTAAAGAAACATAAGAAATATAAACATTTTTTATACCGTTCTTAGTTTGTAGACGAATAATGCCAATTCAGAAAATAATTTTTCATTTTGAACCTGTACGCTGAAGTATAATATTTTTTCATCCTCTAGCGTAATGAGCTATATAAAAAACTAAAAGGACACCTCGCAGCGGCTTGGTAACTGTAATGAAGTAGAAATAATACGGCCGTGAACTCGCTGCGAGCAATTTGGGATAACCTTTTGTTCAGGTCCACAGTTTATCTTTCGAGAACAGTCGCCGGAGGAATTTAATAAAATTGACAGTTACAACCCCTCAAACTTACGTAAGTCTATCTTAATTACAGCTTGATCTCGAAGTGTCTAGATACACAAAATTTGCTCTCCGTATAAGATTGACATGGTATGTCTTCGAAATCGAAGTGAAAAGTGTAGCCAAAAAATATATTGGAAATAATACTGATATTATGTACTCTCCATTTTGATTACTTTAAAAGTGAGATATTACATAATTACGTAACTTGGGGATTTCATATACAAGTTGGAACGCATTATTATTAAATTATATTAATTATTATTATGAACTATATCTATTAATATTTCTTAATAATGTTCCAAACATCGTCCAGGTCAAACAAATATAAACATTGGATCGTTACGATAATATCGACTTAAATTAGAACTAAATACAACAATAGCGGTTTTATTGTTAGTTCATAGAACGACTGATCTTTTCAATGACTCCCCATTCTCCAAGTTTCTATATTCTTTAAATATATTTAAATAAAATCCATAATAGTTATTTGTTCCACTAGAGAGCAAAGTTCACTTTGTTGTTGCGAGTGCCGAGTTTTAATTCCCAACCAGCAAAAAGTACACAACTCAATCACGAACATAGTAAGATCTTGAAAGCTGTGAAGGTTTCAAAGGCACGAGAAACAATTGATTCGCTCTAGTATGACTTGAACTTATCAGTATCAAAGAATTAATGAAAGATAAATAGGTTTTAGTATGTATACCTACTTTTGATTAAATAGGTTACCTTAAATACTTATTATTATATCTAACAATCTTAGATAAACACACCAAGTTTAATATCTTCGTGTACTCTGTTGTTATAGAATATGTGAGTTAATAAAGCCGTCGACATACCCTAGTTAAATGAAGTTATTGCGGTGCCTCTGAAATTGATTCGTAAGGCAGGGAGGGGGGTAGATTAGTTTGATTGAATCGAATATAATAGGATAAATTAAACTTTTTGTACACTCTACTCTCTGTAAGTAATGATTAAATTAATAGGTACATTAAACAGACATATTACAAAAGGTGATCACATAAAGTAATATTTTCTCGAGAGCCTCGAGGCAGAGTACATACTGCTAAAGAGAAAAGAGAACGAATGAAATAAGGTGCAGAAATTGTTGTTTAAAGAGGTCAAAAATAGTATTACTTACATATAGAAGGTGCGGCACGCACACATCACTATAACATAACAAAACAATAATAAATAATGCAATTCATCGGAGCACGTCCCTTTTTTGTCTGGACATCGATATCATAGTGAATCTGAAACATCGATGCTATTTATTCGTGTGCCCCAGATAAATGTGTCATAGTAAATAACCATAGCATTAGCCCTTTTAAAATTCCTCTACACATGTTACACCAACTATAGACTGAAACATATGTTATGCAGTACTTTTGTAACACAGCGAATTGTTTGTCTTTCCCCTTCCTTTCCTCGATTTAACTTAAATACCTTCTAATTCATATAAACCAATGATTTATCGGATTCATTCGACCAATGATGTCTTTATATTCATGCCTTAATTTTGTAGATAATTTCATAATATAGATAAAAGAACATTAATCGCAATTAAAAATAAAACAAGTAACTATAATCATACTTGGTTATCATTTAATAGAATATTACGACGTCAATTTGACAATTGAAAATATTATATAGCATGCGTTGTTCTTAAATATGATTATAATAATTATGTACTTACTGGACTGGACTGGTGGAAAACTACTTTTTGAATATGAAAATAATTGAAATCAGTCAAGGATTTCTCAATTTCTTTAAGTTATTTTAATTATACATAATTTTCTCGATCCGAGATCGAAGAAAAGTACATTCTTAAATCAAAATACATTTCGTTCAATTTAAAATATCTATCTATCTTTTATATATCTATAATGATCATATGTTTCAAATGACCAATAGAACTTGATTACATATAAAGTATAAAGTACGTATATCTTCGATAAGATGAAAGTACACAAATACTTATCTGTAATCCATCATGATTAAATTACTCAGCATTTTATCGCCTGAAAAAAGGTGAAAGGTATAAAAATAGACGTTCAAAGTTATCCTATATTCTTATCTCATAGTTGTCTCTCATATGTCTATATACTTATATATACTGGATTCGAGTATTCGAAGGCCAATGGGTACATACTGACCACTGTAGCGGATTCCGGTGTAGTCGGTGATAAGGTCCCCGCTAACTGACTCCTATTGGTTTAGTGGAAGGTTTTAAGTGAAACAATTATTTTGCTGTTCGTTACCAAGTACTGGAGTGGACTGGTTATCGGCTTGGTGGGTAACTTTAAGCGCGGCGACTTCAAATGATAGCTTCCTAATTTCTTCGAGAAGAAAATAGGTATCATTGGTCTTGGGTGAAGTGCCTTCGATCGTCGATATGTGTGAGCTGTTGCTATTTTCTATCATTTTGTCCGCCAAGAGTGCGAGTTCATCGAGTTTCGTCTGCGTGCTGAATGTTTCGCTCGCTGCTAGTACTGATCGAACATGCGGAGGTAGGTGGTTTACCCACATCAGTCGTAATGTCCAATCTGGGACTTTATCTCGTGCCAAGTTGCGCATTCCGCGTAGGAGTTGTGTAGGTTTCTGGTCTCCAAGTTCTATTTCTGATAGAAGTGTCTGCAGTTGGCGACTGTCGGATTCTTCATAGGCAGAAATAAGTCGATTCTTCAACGAGTTATACTGTTCGGTGGCTGGTGGGTTGCATAATAAATCAGAAATTTGTTCGATGTCTTGCTTCTCAAGTTGGGCGATTACCATCTGGGCTAGTTTGAGCTTGACTTTTCTTTAAATCGTTTGTGGCTGCTACAAAACTGATTGGCGATATATTTTTGCTGTGCGGAACGCCAATATTCAACCGCTACTACTAAATAAAAGTGTTTACTTCCGCTTTCTCTTTACTTTCCCAGAGACAACTATAAGATAAGACTACAGGATAAACTGGAAATTTATGTGTGTGTGTATATACTTATTACTCGTATAAGTAAAATTGAATACAAACGTTAACACGCTCATGGTCGCTTGAGGATTCCTTGTGTTGGGAGTGTCGTTACACACACAAATTAGACATCACAAACATCCGTGGCTCAAGAACAGACCTTGAGTTATCACATATATGTCTGCTCTGGCCGGGAATTGTATCCGGAATCCCTCACTCGGCAGAATCACTATCAACTGGACCACCGGGTCCACTTCAATCTCGCTGGTGGTAAGTAGCAATGAAGCCTTAAGATGTTAATTGAAAAATAATATTTCTAAAATGAAACGATATTTATTAGTTAACTAATCGTAATAAATAATAACAAGAATATACGAGATACATTTGAACAAACATTACAAACGAAATTGACATTTTCACTTAGCGAAAACATTTACAGAGAGAATAATTCTCAAGACCAGAGAGCGCTTTGTGAACAGAATCTTTTTATGTCGCTGGACAGAATGTATCTGCACGGCTTGCTCGGTCGCCTCTCTCGCAGCTTAGATGCGCTTTATTCAAAATCATTATATACATGGCACTACGATACAGTGATGCAGAGATAATGTAAATTAAATTCTATCACATCGATTATTCGTGAATATGGGTTTTGAAGTTATTCAAATACCGAAAGCCTTGTCAAAGTAAATTTGTTATTTTTGTGTGATTCTCAGACAGACGAACAAGTAGATGGATTTATAAACAAAAGTATTTGATTTAATGGATCATTTTTATTTGTATGTTGTTATTGTTTATAAACTAGACATTAAAACGGAGGAGAAACAATGAGCGAACTTGACGTATGATAGTATTGTCTACCATTGAGTCCTGGAAGCTTATGATAGGACAGAGTACTACGTCCTTGTCATTTCTTACTACATAGATAAAGCAACATATATTTAATAGATCGATAACAAAATATTTTTATACGAACAATTGTTGGTATTAAATAATAAAAGAGTATACGAAAACGTCAATAGCCGAAACTTAATGAATTCATCTGCTAGTTGGAACACATTACAAATTATATAATTGAAGATTAAGCAGAGTTCTAACTGAATTAAATATTCAACACGGACGCTCAACATTTCCACACACAGGATACCTAGGTACGTATAAATAGTTTAAAACAGTCGAGTGTTGTTAAAAGAAATTTATCTCGCAACTCACAACACAATTAATTGTGAGTTTGTAGGTCAGAAAAACAGGTGTGCAATGAGCGCAATAAAACTAGTCTTAAACAAAATGATATAATAATTTAAGAAAAAGTAACAAATTGTTTGGAGGCGAACTGCGAAATCAGCGAAACCATTTTCAAATGTTTAATTTCATTCAATAAAAAATAATTTTAATATGATAAAAAGTTAATCTCTTACAGTACTTATGTTCTCATTTTTTTTTTTCTTATGAACTATCTACCGCTAATTGACCACATAACCCTGTGACAAAATATTATCTACCGTCGTTTTCAGTAAATGAATAACATCCCTGATATTGACGCAATTAGACAGCCCAGGATCACGTGCCGGGCTTATCTGCCCGTCCGGTGCAGTGCCGCCTCTAGCCGTACGACAGAATCCGACAGAATCCGATTTAAACTACCACGCTATACTTTATAGGTATTTCGAGCCCTAGACGGTACGTCAGAGCGCTAACGCTTCTCACAACGCTCATAAATTAAGCTTCCATCCCAGGCTTTAATCCAACTTTCACTGCCTACCATAATTGTTTTGTCGTCTTGTTTGCCGTAGGAATTGGTTGCCGTTGGTTATAGAAAGCGATTTGATTGACACAGTCCGCATTACCCTTCTTCAATCGATATATTAAGTCGCTATAGTATTTTTACTTTAGAAATCTTATTCATTATTAAACCACATCAAATTTCAATTTCAATTTACAAATGCTAAAAATAAAGTTAAAGTTAAATTACAACAAGATATAACGCTAGGCTCCTGACAGCATACCTGACAGGACATGAATATAATTTATGTAATGCTAATAATAATAATAATAATAATAAGCAATAACTTTGTGTCCCAAAATTATTCATTCCAAAATTTTCGTACTCGATGACACTATACAGTTGACTACATAAATATCTCTCAGTAATTTTCGTATATAAAACACACATGAAAACATGAGTAAATATATTACTAAACGAGTCCATCAAGGGAAGATAGTTTAACGTCAAAGGGTGTCAGGTAAAAACGGAAATTTTGTATGTTTCTTAAATTTATTTAAATAGTTTTTGGTGAAAATTTGTTACAATTAATGTGTCTAATTTATAAAATTTTCTTTTCAAAGAAAGATCCTGATCCTAAATAAAATTTCTGAGCAATTTTTACAAAACTATTTGTCATGATCAAAAGTGAAAAAAAAAAAAGAAAAACTTATCCATTAATTCACTTTATATCCATTTGTACAATAAATCGCTAAGTTTAAAATGTAATCCATTCGTTATATTGGATCGGAAGTATACTCCAGTATTCCACTGACATAGTGAACGATACACACGATTTAATGACTAAACTTTGATATCGGGAAAAACGATTTCTGGGTTCAGGCCATGCGTGTAGTTATCGATTTGTTCAGCTGGAAATGTCTGAACCAAATGATTCGTTGGAAAATCTATTTTAGCTTGCAAGCACCACTGCCATTTCACATTACATGACTTAACATTTGTTACGCACGTGGCATATTCTAGGAGCACTAAATGCCAAATTTTCTATAATACATTTTGGTGCGCGTCATGGGACAAGTATTAGAATGTAGAACAAATATTTTCACAAACCATAGAAGGAGGAAATGTTTATTTGAATAAAGTTGAGTTTCGGAACTCCTCGATCGATCGACTACAAAATCTAATCGGATCAAAATGTTTGTGGAGCTTGAATCACTTGAGCTTTTCGCTTTTTATTAAATTTTAATTGTTTTTCTCTTTAAGTAGTTTTAAGCCTTTTTTTTCTTAGAAAATATTTCTTAAATCAATAACGATGTGGAAACCACAATTTATTAAAAGCGGAAAAAGAAAAATACTATTTATTTAACATTGTCACCTAAGCACCATAAATCTCAGAACATCATTTGCAAAGCTAATCTGAGAATACGTAGAAAACTATACGGAGAACACGGAGAAATCCCAGAGAAGATATCAATTGAATAACAAAAGGAATCCATGACTTGATGCAGGATATATATGACTTGATACAGGATATATATGACTTGATACAGGATATATATGACTTGATACAGGATATATATGACTTGATACATCAGGATTTTGTATGAAATCAAAAACAAAAAAATTATTACCCGTTGCATAGATACCCGAAAACGCAAAAGAGAAAACATACATGCATACGAATACATAGAGAAAACGGAGGAAGCCGCAAGTAGCCTTGGAATGTGCTGGTATATATGCAATTCTGTCTGTCGTAATTATATGTAAGTTGCCTGCTGATGGGTAAAAAAATATTTTAGAAACTTTAAAGATTTACTTCTATTAATTATGTCCTACCGAGGGTATACGTTGAAGGTGATTCCTGCAGATTTGTGTTTGGTTTTTCCTAATAATCCTGAACTATCTTCCTTTGTATTTGTGCGTGTAAATTGAATTGTAAGAAATGTTATATTATAAAAACGTTGTTTATATTTATGGTGAAAATAGATCAAATTTATTTAATAAAGCTCTAAGCTCATCAGGCTGGGCGTCTACCGACAGGAATAAAGGGCTCATCAAATTGAATACGAATGTGTATTGATAACATTTTTTTAATTAAAGAAATATGAAATAGATGTGTCACGATATAAAATTAATAAGTCGCAGACCGCGCTTTACGTGACTGGATTATTCAGCTTCCAAATAGAAATAGATGAAACACGAACAAAATTGTATTTGGATGAGATTTGGACAGTCATTTTACCGACCGTCTGTTTATTTATTTGTCGACGACGAAATTCGTCGTTATTTTATGTTGATTTCATGTTGTTAATTTTTCATACATTCGTTTCATAATTAGTACTAAGACGACTAACACAGAAAACAAAACAAAGTCCTACTATAACTACTTAGTAACAGATCTCCAATAAAAAAACTGCTTAACTACTATATATATATATATATATGCCTATATTGCCTCCTTCGACAATTTTTCAATACATAATGAGATTCCTAATGAAAAATAAAATACACTACATGGATAACTTCGACAATATCGCAGTCATACCTTGAAGGTAGATAAATATATTAAAAGCGCTCCCACGTGGATAGATCCGCGGGCAACAGCTATTAAATCAATAAAAGAATGATTGCCATTTTTATTCAATTATTAAGTAAGGATTGAATATGATTCGAAAGTTGAGGCCGTCAAGTAGTAGACAAATGTTTTCTAAAATCGAACACGGAATGCGAAGAAGGAGGTTTTTTTTTTATATCTTAATAGCCGACAAACG
>DWPT01002445.1:0-16166 GCA_018251895.1 Agathymus mariae mariae | reverse complement strand
AGTGATACCTTTGGTCTTGCTGATGTCAATGGGCGACGGTGACCACTTACCATCAGGTGGCTCGTCTGCTCGTTTCTCGACTATTTGTAATATAAAAAAACCAGACGCGTGGCTGGCTAAAGCCGCGGATTGATACATTGAAACGATGAACGGTAGCCAAAAAATTCGCCAACATGCACCAATACCGACATGAAAGTGACGGTACAGAATAATAGTATTAGTGGCAACTATAACGTTTAGCTATAAAAATGAACAAAACAAAGGGGTAATATCAACGTACGCTATATATTGTGTTTTTTTTTTTATTAATTCGAGATAATAACCGGCCTATACATCAAACATACGTCGGTCACTCAATTAATTACTCGATTATGTCAGTTACAGTTGTCCACGTTAATGTTTACATTGTTAGTTACAAATAAACAAAAACAACTTAGTTACAAACGTTACTCGGTACGTTCAAAACATTAGCAAAGCATTTGTCATTACTACGGTACTACCTGCCGACAAGCAATGCAAATATAATAATATATCGTGAGTACCCGTACAATAGAAAAACCATCCGTTGTGAATTGTAACGTAGGTAAATTTTATTACCAAGTAGCAAACCGCCCTCGCTTCGCTTGCCAAATACTAAGCCATACGCTTATAATATAAATATCACCTGCATGGTTTTACGACTGGGTTTCTCTAGTTCTATTAATTACAAATTCGAATATTATTTCATTTTTTTTTCTATGGACAAATTGAAATAAAACAAACATTAAATATTAAATGATGCTTACTACAATACATTAGCAAAATCCATAAAAAAATCAGCGAGGTGCGCCGGAAGGTTCTCAAAGATTCAAAGGGCAGAAAGTGTCAGTCCATACCGTGCTTGAGTATCTGGTGATGGTCGCGGAACGTCTTCTCGCAGAGAGCGCATCTATACGGACGCCGGTCGCGCTCCCAATGCCGACGCCAGTGCGCCGCCCACTCGCTCGTCTCCAGCACCTGCCCGTTCACACGCGCGCACCGACAAACATATGAACGTACTGTACGAATGGAATGTAATCTCGTTTCCACGGTACAAAATACTATATATATATGTGCGTGTGTGTTGCATGTGACTGACAGTCAAAAATGCGGGACACTACGCGGACTTTGAGTATATACGGCTAGGCTATCGTAGTCACACATAATGATAATGAGTAAGGGTAGAAAATGATGTGCATAAGTGTATTTACAGAATCCCTAAATGATTAAATGATTTTATGATGATGACATTTATAATGGCGACTTATGCACGTAATTTTTTGCTTTTGAAACCGTTTCGAGACGGTGTTTTAACATTGAGGATAAGAAACGGCGAAAGAACCCCTCAGCACACCTTTTAAACCGACACATGGTAATAATAACAAAAGTTTAAACCAGTGCGGCGACCACCACCAGTCTCGACACAATTATTTCCAGCCGTCCTTGTCAGTAATATATTCATCTATACCATAATATCCTTCACCTACAAGCTGTGCTTTAAGTTCCAACGGGCAACTCACGTGTCAACTTTGGACCATTATTGTTAAAACGAACTCCAAGCCCCATATGGGCGATATGGAGACGTTACCAAATTATGCCTATTCATTGTTACTCGATTGTGTGTGTCACTCTTCTGCTTGTACATATTTAAAATTTTCCGAATAAATACTGAATTACTATAGATATATTGACTGGCCTCCATGAATACATCTATTTCTTTAAAAATTTTATGTCTCTGTGTAACAAACTAACGTTGAGAAATAAACGAATCTTCAATCACGACAGCCAGACATGCGCTTAACTTTTTCTGACGTGATAGGATGTAAGAAGAAGAAGACGAAAGAACCTTCTGACACCGATGACACCGCAGAGGTTTCTGATCGGGTACCGGAGGAGCCGCCGGAGCCTCCTCCACCGGCTCCGACTTAGTGCCGTGAGTCCTGAAAATCATATTCACATATCATTGTTACGAAATAAAACATTTAATTTGTGTTCTTAGATTTAATGTCCACAATTAAAGAAAGTTATAAATTAACACATGCACTTATAATTAATAGAACGCGAAAAACACAATCCTACAACAGTGCAGGTGCTCTTTCTAAGGCCATGGTAGTTTTTTTGAAGCAATGCGAGGGCATCTGCTAGTCAAGAATAAACTTATAAGCACCATAAATATAGTGTTATTAAGTAATCAATAGTGAATCACATTGTAATATAATTATAACATTGTCTTAATGTATTAATATTAGTTTAGCTGATCAGTCACTTGACTCACATGTAATAACAACAAAAAGAAGAGAGAGCAAAATCAACTGTTACATTATTTGAAACTAAGATTAATTTACTGTTTCAAATTCCAATAAAATTGTTGAAGCAAAAATAATATTTTTTGTGGAACATATGAATATATATGGTTTTGCATGAAAATAACTAAAGAGTAAACTTAGATGGAATCAATTTAAATGGCACCTAATATACCAAGCACTGACGGCTCACTGTAACTTTGATGTACTTTTATCATAAAATGGGAGGATACTTACTTATAGTGCTGCAGCATCTCACTCCTACTGCTGCAGCGAGTGAAACACATACAACAAAAGTGAACGTCAGAATCAATCACTTCCTGCTTCACTTTCTGCAATTGCCCCAGCACGGCACTAAGCCCATGCACATCCAACACTTCTTGCTTCACCGTGTCCAAGCCCACCTCATCACAACTCTCGCTCGACACCACATTGTCGTTTAGCAGTTTTTTGGACACCAAATTTTTCCAATCTTTGGTCTTACCTTTACTCTTTCTTCCTCTTTTATTTTCTTTCACATCTCCGTTCTTAGTTTCATGTTTCTCTTTTTTACTCTTTTTAGAATTCTTGAGGTGAATAAGCAATGTATCCTCACTGTTATCGGAGGGGATATCCTGTACATAATCTTCATTAAAATCATTACTGATGCTTTCTATTTTTACTGGTGAAGGAGGCTTAGAAACTGGTTCAAGTTTAACTTGTTTACTACTAGAACTAATATTAACTTTTGTACTAAGGTCTGTGTAACTTTCAGTCTGTGTGCTTTGATTGTTATAAAAGCTGTTTATTGGAGGAGGCGAGTAAGTATTTTGTTTAACCACAGTCAAATCTACAGAATCATCTAGGGGAACGACTGTCGCATACACAAGACGTAACCTGAAATAATAAATAATAACATTAGAGTATGTTTTATAAATTTTATGCAAAAACAAACAATTCTGTTTTGCATTAGCTTACAATAGGCACTGTATAGAAAGTTAGTTAACTAAACAGTAATTTCTTCCAGGCACCCTTCAGGCAAAAACATGATAAAAAAATAAGGAGGGGCACATGATAATATTATGATATATAAGGATATTTACATAATGCTTATAAACCAATAGATACGACATATACATAAACAGGAAGTATTTGATACCAAAAACAATAGAGAATGAAGGTTAAGTTGTAGATATATATCAAAGACTAATTATTTTACATTTTATACAATCATTTAAAAAATACAAACGGTTATATGTAGATATAATTATTGGTTACCTAGTCTTAATAATGATATTGCGTTTACAGTGGTCGCATTGGTCGAAATATTGGATATCAGTTTAATTGGCGGTCTTACCTTAAAAACAATTTGTTACAGATAACCTTCGGATGAAAAATTGAAACTGAATTGACTGGGTGAACTAATGAAAAAACAAAAATGAAATAGCATAACAATACTTAATATTCACAGTTTACCTATGTTGTACTTCGATAGTACGGTTGTAGAATTGATAAAATTCATCTATTTTACAGCAACAATCATCACAAATCTTCTGAGGAAGCCGGTCGTTCTTCATCACCTGTCGTAAGCAATAAACACAACGTTAACAAAACAGTACATCACATAAATATTATCATTCAAATAGCAGATCGAATTATACCTTGATCGGTAAATATAACGACATTTTAAGATATACTGAGTTCTCCTCGTCGAATATATAGTGATTTACAAATTTGGTAGAGCAGCATAAACGACAAATATCACCCATATCTAATGTTTTCAACTTATTACTTAAAAATTAACGACACGATAAATCACACGATGCACATACATTAGCTTCAGTTTAGTTTAGCATTTTATAACATGAAAGTGACAGATAACTCGGCCATTTGTCAATATTGACTTTTTCATTTAGTGTTGCTAGCACACGAAGTCATTACGAGAGACCTAATATTGTGCGCATGTACAAATATATAGATATATACAACAAGAGGGTGGGCGGAGAAGGCAGGCGCGGCAGGGGCTCTGCGCCAAACTTTTGATTAATGAATACAACGGTTGTGAAGTAACTTACTTTAGTTAAATTGCAAATATTCAAAACATTGTAAACTTGAAATGTTCGTACTTTAGCGACGTAGACACGTCTGGATGTGGTCTGCTGTAATGATTAAGCATGTATATCGTTTATTAACTCCTTTGGGTAGATACCGTTATTATGTAAAAGTAATATTTATTGTAAATCTCCAAGTAAGTATAAATATTAGAGATTAATTTAAACAGATCAGATATTATTATGAAGGTTTATCTCTATATAAATACTTAAAGTTGTTCATGTCGTAAAGTAAACATGGATAAAATTATATTTTAGTGTATTAATTGAGGTTAATTTACAAATGTAAACTATTTAACAATGATAATTTAACGAAACTGTCGACCACTATTCACGTCTTGTATAAATTTTAATCTTTTTGAGCTGTATCTTATCGATATCATCAAAAATTCAATAAATAAATTAATATCAATATTCATCATGTTTATTAACATTAGGCAATGTAATCATAATAGTGACGCTGAATTCACTCAAACAATAATAAGAAAATGTAATTTTCAACTTCCACCAAAGATCGCTGATATGCAATGAGAATGTGAAATAATGTTTTGATACATACGAGTAGGTAGTTAGTTAATTATAATACATAGAATCAACATAGTGCAACTTCCTGAAGCGAGCTCTTTTCGCGCGATAGGTGGCGATAAAGCGGTCGACTGCCACTTATCTCTATCATTATCGTGCGCCTTCTACAAATAAAGTATAAAAAACGAGATATGGATAAGGTACCATTGTGAGTTACGGATAACGTGACGCTTGTACTACGCTCACTTATTCTTAAATCACTTTGAAATGTTTCACCTAAAACTCCTTTAATTTTATATCAGACTTAATTGCTTTTCTTGTTAGAGTCTACGAACGTCTACTACATCGATTTGAATAATTTATATATATGTATATATTTAAATAAAATTAACATCTTTGAAACAATAAGAATGATAGCACAAACAAATAGTTGTAAGCCGTTCAGCCGTAAAACGTTCAGGCGAACGTGCAACATGAGTAAATAAAGGAGATTTAAATAATATCTTTGAGCATTCCATTAAATATAAAACGAATCAGTACTATAACCTCAGTAGCAGACTAATGAAGACTGAATATTAGGGGATATAAGGGATGTCTTAAAACGATTGCGTACTTTGACATTCGATAATTTATAAAAACCAACTTGGAATAAATATTATTTCAATTTAAATAAATAAATTTAAAATACTAAAATAAAAGTCAAACTTTACGATAAGTTTTTGTGTAATATAAAATAAAAAATCAAATAAATATCTAACAAATAAAGTGAATAAGAAGATATCATAAATTAATGTATTTCATTACATGTATTTTCAGCACCAGTTTTCTAGTGATTTGGAGTGTTGATCAACTGCTTACATAGACGCGTAAAGAATATACTATCTATTTTATTTCTTGTATGTCTACCACAAACATCCACGACCCGAAAATATATATTTATCTTTCATTTAGATCTGGCCCGACTGAAGATACTCGACGCTCGATCCCCGAACCCCTCGTTCGGCGGTCAGGGTCGAGACGAACTTAGCTACAGTGTCCTCGAAAATCAATGTCTTTCGGTCTGACCACCACGAGTCTATAGATTCTCCACCTACATACCATCAGTTGCGTCAGAAAACCTACAACTTACATTTACAATTAATAGTGGCACCCGAAACAACTATAATAATAACAATATGTCGAGTAAAATCTAAATCTGCTCTTTGGTTTCCGCCTGATACTTACACAGACAAAGAACCAGCTACACGGACAGACATCCAAATAAGTATAATATATTAACAAAAAAAAAGACGACTTCCGTTTGAAGAATGTGAATTTCTTGATTTCATTCCCTATTTTTCCCTCTTATATTTATTCTAAGTGGAACTCAACGGTAAGTAAACCCTCTTGAATTAAAACGGCATCTAAAACAAAAATAAATACATACGAATGGAGGACTTGCTTCTTTTTTGAAACAAAAAGGGGAGCAGATTAACAATAATAACAAATAATAAGATTTGACCTCCACTAGGCCCTCCAGTGTTATTGTTGATACATATCCAACGAGAGATTTATACTTATATACTTGTAGGCTTATTGCTTCCACAACATCATCATATACTCGTATTTTAATGATATTAATATCTATTATAATCCGTAAAGTAGTACTTCTTTATTTATAAGAGAATATTTAGATTAATAATCTTACAAGTCGAGGTACACATTACACAGTAATTATATAAAATATTTATATTTAATTTATATTATATTACAAATATTGCTGTCAATTATATTACCCTTTATATAAGATACAATGCATTAATGAATGGATGTTATTCAGTAACGATTATATAGTAGTATTACATCAATTAGAGAAAAAAACCTGCAAGAACGATAAAAATTCCTCTGTTCTCTGTTCTGTTCTTTTTTCTCTGGAATACTCCTCCCTGTATTTTTGGTTCACCAATTTCTTTAGACTTCTAAAATTAGATTAGAAGTGGTTCTCCTTGCTGCACCATTAATTTTTAAATAAAACAAATTTATTCGATAAGAGTTTTACTAGGACGTCTCTATTTTAAAATCATTCATACGGACCTCAAACTGTATATATAAATGGATAAACTTTAATTCTGAAATAATACAAATCCATCGACTACAATTTTTACTTTTAGGAAAACGCATTTTCTAGCAAACGAGTTCACGATAGTTTTCTATGAGATCATTTGCATAAGGTGAATTGAATCGAAGTCTAACATGATAAGAATGTACTCTTATTCTTGAAATTTTTATTGTCAATCATGAACTTACGTAAAAAAAATTAAATTAATTCAAAGTTAAAATATAGTATATTTATTATAGTCTCACGATGTGGCACTCCCACGATTCAATAGGAGAGTGAATAGACTATTATAAGTTAATGCGTTCAACATCTTAGACTTCATCACCGCTTACCATCAGGTGGGGTTGTTGTTGTGTGTCATTTTATTGTATGAAAAAAAATTAACAAAAATATGTCAAAGGGAAGGCAAAAGCGATTACAAATACGTGCAGCCCAAAATTTATTGCAAACTATAACTTCAAAATCACAACAGCAAGTCCATGTGAAAATTTATTGAGACCTACTTAAACGGTATCAGCTGAAAAATAGTTCAGGTGTGGTGCTTATCTACGTTAGTGTACTGTTGAAAAACGACGTATTTTGATATATTTCTGCAAAGTCTTGGCTATTCGAAGCGGACTCAATTACAATAATGTAGAAAGAATTTTATGTTCACATAATAGTACTCATGTTTTGGGTTGCTCTTGGATTTTTGGACCAGGTAATGTGTGTTTGTAGTTGCAACCAAAAGTGTCACCAATGTGTGTCGACCAAGACAGAAGCAGTGAGCCGGTGTATTAATGACTCATCAATCCAGCAATATATACGATAATAAGTATTGTTTTGATAACTAAGTACAAAAGTAGGTAAAATCAGATAAAAATAAAAAATAAAATAAATTGTGCTTATATTCCTGATATTTCCAATAATTTTACAGAGTAATTTATTTGCTCACTTATTGCAGAAATATTTTTTTAAAACAGATTGGGTTACTTAAACCCAGATTAAGTTCAGCTATGTCTTTAAGATAGCTAGTTACCAAAAACCAGTTAACCACATCTATTTAAAAATAAAAATCGTTTGGAAACTCATACAATTATACAATATTGAACATACAAACGTCATTTTCTGAACACAATTTATTTGTAGTATATACTTATTGTTATTTTCAAGTGCTTGCTTATAGAGTGATTTTTGTGAAATTTGCAATAAATAATGCCACTGATTTTAGTGTTGTTTCCTCATTGCAATACCAAAGCAATCTAATTTACAAAATCAACCTAAAGAGGTCGGTAACAATTTATCTTTAGGTATGGCCCAGTTTTTTCATAGTTATTGCTAGATATATTTGCACTGTTAGTTTCCCATGTTGATACAGATAATGCTTCAGATATAAAGTCTGTGGCCTAATGTTGAGTGTAAAGTTACCGATTGTCAACAACACGTTACTTTAATCTTAGATATCTGGTGCTTGTTTTAAAAACTGATTCACGATTACTGAAAAGCTAAAATCAGCCAGTGTAAATTACATACACAGCTTTATGACGTGTTTCCTTATTTTTGCGCGTGACGCCAAGCCTGTCAATACATATTATGTTATTTTATAATTTGTTTGCTCAATAACCAATTGATACTACGGATTTTTCATTTAAATAGTTTATTTAACGAATTTCATTTTTTTTTTATTATTTATTAGCGCCGTGCTTTGAAGGTCATGTTGAATCATTGACCTCAATTTTTATAACAACAAAAAAAACAGAGAAAACAGTAGTTAATCTTATTGAAAAGTTTAGAACAGCATGTCAAAAAAATGACAGAATTCTGTAGTTAGGTGTAGTATCTTCTCCAACAAATCTTCATTGAAGCACCGTGTAAGAAGTACGCACGTCCTCATTCAATAGGAGGGGCGTATGCCTTACAGTTGATCACAAACAGGTTTTTAATATTATTATTGGTATTATTATCTCTCCGTGAAGACTGCCTGTCTAGCTACCATCTTCTTGCTTGAGTTAACCGCCAACCGACGCGTCGTGTTCCAGCTGGGGGCTTGCAAAATAGTACTTTTTTTCTTATCTTCTTCTCATTTCCTAGCTGACACCGCATCAGTGATACCTTTGGTCTTTCTGATATCCATGGGCGACGGTGACCACTCACCATCAGGTGGCTTATTTGTTCGTTTGTCGGCTAGTAACATTAAAAGTCACGTTAGCTAACAAATAAATGAAATTGTACATACCAATTGAAAAATAAAGGTTCACAAACTCACAAATACACCCTAGTGAAAACACAGAATTACCATACTGTCTTATTCATCTATATCTTTTAAGGGCTAGTGAAGATTATTGGTTGGATACAAACATTACCTTACACTTAATGGTGAAAACCAGTAAACTATGAACTAATATGAGTTAATGAAAATGTGCCGCAGTAAAAAAATATTACAGAAAATTATAATATTTTTAAAATTAACGTTAATCTGCTTTTCATTTTAATATTATGACTCTTATATATATTTAAATATCGTTCTAGCAAACTGTGCAAATTTTCTCAAATTTGTGAATCATATATCCGTAACACATCTTTGGAAAATATACTATCATACTTACTTAGATAATGTTTTTACTGAATATGTTTACAAATATATTTTATTGGAAGCATAGCGTAATATACTGACAGTTGTCTTTAAAAATGTAATTCTAATAAATTTTAATAATTGGTATTGGCTATTGGTATTAGATTTAAGATTGTATTTGAAATCTAATCTAAATAATCTAATGTAATACATCCACAAGGACGAGTGTAGCGTTGAAGCGCTAAGGGGCCACGTACGACTGCACCCGCGTCGCGTCGCGTCGTCACATGTAACACCACACGTGTTGGTACTGATAGTTACAGATACTGTATTTAATAGCATATCTAAATACATATATCTATAAAATATTAATATGCCACTAGACTAATTGCTTTGCTCATCGATTAACAACTAATTTGAAGGTTTAGATTATCATAACGGATGCACTCAATTTTGTATTACCGATCGTCTCACCATGGTTTTATGGTAAAAGTACGAGTTTAAATTATTGTTTATAGAAGTCTACATTTTATAATTTTATTCATTCACATATTTCGCATCAGTGGTACTTGGAAATAAGGTTAATTTTAAATAAAAATGCGGAATGTAAATTCCACTTTGAAACCTAAGAATGTAAGTAGATTTTATTTACTAGGTTTTGTATACACTAGGTAAACTTTACTATTTATGACGAATGGATATCATTTACGTGTTGTCCTGTTAGCCTCTAAAGAAATATATTATCTTCTATACATATAATAAAATTTTAACTTCGTCTGTATGAAGGATTCATGTATATGTAGGGCGAGAGAAATTATTATTAGGAGACCTTATTAACACAATAGAATAAAAAAGAATGGTTGTTAGAAATTTTTATCTGTTAGTCTGTGCGGTTGTGCGCGCTAAGCTGTGAAACTGCTTAACCGATTTCGTTATGGTTTTCACCAATGTATTGCAGTAAGCATCACTTTATACTTAAAGATCGTTTCATTTAAATTCGTATAAAAATAAAAAGATACAAATTAATTTAAAACAATGCAGGGGCTATTTCTAAGCATAAAGCATAGTTTGTGTGCAGCGAAGCGAAGGTAGTATGCTAGTTGTGACATATATTGGTGTTGTAATCGTAATGAAACATGTCTTTTACTCATAGAATTAAAAAAAACATTGGTTCAGTTTGATGATACTGTAGTTTTATAGACAGTAACTAACTAATTAAATAGAACCTGACAAATAACACTAATCTGAGTTGACGAAAGACATCGCCGAGTCGTGCATACATACTGTCATAGTACACAGCGTGCAGGAAACCTTGAACCGTTTGATAAACATGAGATGAAAATCGATATAGCAAACTTGTGAGTCAACTTTGCAATCGACTGAAACGAGCGCCACACACGCCGCTGAACTCTGGCTTAACTTTAACCCACATAACAAAGTTCAATGTAAACACAATACGGCAGAAGTTTCCAAAGTTCCAGTTCACGGCCGCGAGGCGACCGGCCTGCCTCCCTCCCCCACGACGCCCCCGGCGGCGCCTGTCACCCCTGTTGAACTTGCGCACCTCCACCACCTTCTGCTGCTTACCAAACTTCTTACCCCGCGAGACGGAGCTCGCTTTCATTGTGTACTAGACTACATCTTACATGATATACGGGCTAACCGGTCGTTGACTTCGTGTCGCCAAATATCAAATAACAATAAGAAGACTGTCAACTTAATTATAATACTTTTCAATGTATTTCAGAGCTTACATTACTCTTATAGAAGCCGAATTATTTCTGTCGAAGAATGACTAATTTGTAACTTAAGACTGTTACAGGTTATAGTAAACTTAAGTCCATTTACGATAGATCATCCACGAAAGTTAAAAAGGTTATTGTACTGGTATGGGTGTGATTATAGTTCTCTTCAGAAGCTGGCAAATTGGCGACTCGCAGTATTATACGGGCTAATGTATTACACCTGTCTATATCTGTTCCAGAAAGCACACACCTTGTGTCTTATCAAATGACACCGTTTGATATGCGCCTTTGCCACCTTATCTGTGATGTCGAAATTCTTCCACGTACTATCATACCACAGTACATGCGTATTTTAGTAAGCGTATCTATATGCAAACTTCTACATAGTTTTGAGGATTTTTTACCGAACAAAAAGATATTAACGATGGCTATATATGAATTTTGAAAAAACATTTATTTAGAAATTTCGATTTAAAATAGAAAACAACGTATCGTACCGATCTGATAATGATTTTTATAGAATCGGCTACAAGGCTACGTCACGACCTAAGGCAAAGTTTGTTGCATTTGAGAAAATAGGAGAATTATCTAATTGCTAACGAGATACAACGTAATAAACGTGTATCTCCAATGTAAACAACTAGTCATTAACATGGAGACGTGCAAGCAGATAGCGGGTTGGCTGCGCCAGGCCCGCACGCTCCGGAGACGCCGGCCGCTACGGGAGCCCTACGTGCCGTGACACGACACTCCGCTCGAAAATATGAGCCGCTTATCAATTATACCTCACCGATTGGCACGCTGGAGTGTTTACGCGGCCGATACGGCCAGCGCGGACCAATCGATTTCATCGCCAGCGAATCTTATCAGGATCATGGTGGACATTCGTACCTCGTGTCGGTTCCCTGATATCGTATCTGAAGATATCATCGAGTGTATAAATATGGGGCCATCGATCGATCGGGTCTCTATCGAAGTTTGCGCTGTGATTAAACTCCACTGTGTATCCAGGTTGTGTGCCGCTCCGATCCCGGAATCTGGCTTCAGGGTAACATTTAAGAGCATCAGTATTAACTTTTGTCTATAGTTCACTATGTTTAATTTGAAGTGATCGTTCTTTTCTTGCTTTGTCCTCTCAAGGAAAGATCTCTCGTTGCTGACGTGGCCGGTGATAATAATGGTTTGATTGAGTTTGTGTATACGTACAATGTAATGTCTGTTGTAAGATAATCATTAGTATTTTTATCGATGTCCCAATAACTGCTCCGCATTAGCGCTGGTTAAAAAAATGTACTACAGTGACAAAATAACGATTACGTAATGACATATGGTGAATCAATGGAACATGTGGCCTCACGGCTCATGAGGCTGATCGCTGTTTGTAATTTTCATTATCCTCATAATTAAACTATGGTTAGGTGGATTGATGGCAAATAATTTTGTTATACGTTTATGAACAATTATTACGCGAGACAGGTAAAAGCAGTGTTCTTATCAGAGAATGTTAGCCGCACCTTTTCGAGTGGTGATAGCGCCCCGCACGGCTCTGCAACTCGCGCGCACTCAGATTGTCACATCGGGCAAACACGGGCATCCTTTTGTGTCGTATTAATATTTTATTCCACATTTCAGAACTCGGCACGTTGGCACGTCCGGCTTCACGTCTGAGTTGGACAGGGGATCTTGACAGTTTGACTCAAATATGCTGCCAGATCTATCTTTCCAGCTCACACTTGGAGTCTCCGACATCAGTATCATCGTGCTCGTGCAACTACTGTGAAGATAGATTTGCTGCGGAAGACTTAAGCGTAAAGGGTTAAGTGGAGGTGTGATCTCTTCACTTTTTATGATTAAAGTGAGATTCAACTCCTCCAACTTAATCCTGAATCGCACTATCTACACAGACGAGGAGGTGTATGGGGTCTTCTGTTCTATCCATTTTGTTTTACATTTATAAAAATAACTGATGAAATAAAGACAATCGAAATATTATTAAATGGTAAAATATGACATATAATTTGTTTTATTTTAATTTTTAAGATATTTACAAAAATAGTTACAAATAAAATAATATAACATAAAAGTTTAGCACAATAAATGTTAATTATATATTGATTGAATACAAAAAAGTCTATAATAAACAATAATCATGTACGTATTGAAATACTTTTATGATTATCATAATATTTAAAATGTAATATACCTCACAAATGTAACTCAAAATTTACCGCGACGAAAAAATATCTTTATACTACGGCTGCAATATGAAACTGAGGCGCCACTGTGCGCGCATGCGTGTATTATGTGAGACCCAACTTGCTGAGACTAACCCGAAGTGCATCACAAATCATTAAAAAAAAATCACAACACCCAAACAAAAAAAATGGGCAAAAAAATGTTGGTAACACCGGTGCGCTAAAAAAGCTTGCAAACTTCACGCACATAACCTGCGCTGGACATCGACTCGTCCGTCTAACTCTGGGAAAATGTATATTGATTTTTCAAAGAAAAGTCAACCGATGTAACAAAACACCGTTCACGGAGTGTTTATACGCGTTATAAAGTGTCGCGGTCGATGTGTAGTGTCGTCGAAATGGTGCGACGGTGTTTCTCGGCACGTTCCGAGTGAGATCGGAGAGAGTGTTGCGTCGCACGGCCGACGGCCCGGAGCCCGGCCGCGGCCAGGGCCTGGGCGCGCCATGGACGCCGCCGCCGATCCGCTGCGAGCGGCCAGGCCGTGAGTATCGCGTCCCGAGCCCCCGCGCTCCCGGGGCCCGCCGCTCCGCTCGCGTTCTTACGTGGTGGATTATTTTGGTCCCTGCGAGCCCATCCAAAGTTGCGAAACGAACGGGCGCGCTCGTTTCTCGCTCTAGCGCGATGCCGACATTCTCTCGGTCGTGCGGCGTCACGGCCTCCGCGGCGTTGCGCCATTTCGGAGCGGTCGGATCGTCCGCGAGCGCAAGGCGAGGACGAGGCGACGTCGCGCGGCAGGGCGGCGGGCGAACAGGCGATACGATCTCGTAGCGCGGCGGTCGAGCGTGACCGCCTCGCCTGCACCCTATGCCCAGCGCCCAGCACGACACTCCGTTTGTGAATGGCCCTCGACTCCGGTCGTAAATCGAAGTCGTGTTTACAGTTTTTGCGGCCCGCACGGAACCCGTCACGCCGCCCTTTGTGTCGGGCGCCTCGCGCTCGGACTCGCCTGGCGCTCCCCGACCGCCCGAGTGAATTATGGCTAGGTGCATATACGTAGTGCACTACACATACCTAACATACGCGCGTACCTACGTATAGCGCGGCGAAGGCTGCCACTACGTACCTACTCAAACAAAGCGTTGGTCCACGAATCCGTCCCGCGAGCCCGTCACGGCCAGCTCTCGCGTTCTTTGTGAAATCGAGTGCGACACTCTTGCCGCGTCGTCGTCGCGACAATATTATCTCGTTTCAAAACATCTGTGCTTGTCAATCGCTCGATTTAGTGAGCGTTTTGAGGTTAGGTCGTTTTCGGTGCCATAAGTGCGACTTGCGCTGCCGTCGGACGCCAGCATGCTGCCGAGAGAGGCTCTCGAATCGCCCGCGGACTGTTTTCAGTGTTGACAGTGCAAAACGAGATGTGTTCAGTGCTCCAAGGAGTGGCAGGAGGCAGGAGCTAGTCTGTGTTGTGTCAGCTTTTCGATGCAGCAGTTTCAAGTGTATTGGTAATTAAATAGTTATTGTGTTATGTGCTTGTTTAAGTGGAGAAGCTCAGTGGTAGTTTAAATGCAGATCACCTTATTGGATGCAGTTCAGTCCAACTTGTAGTAACATACTGGTGCAAATTCTGCTAAGGATATTGTTTGAAGATATGATACCAAAGGATCATTAAACTCACTTGTGAGAGAGTGGGCTTCGAAGGCCAAATAAGGATGAAACACAGATGTGAAGATTTCAAAATGTAAGTGCTTTTGTTTACTTTTGTTTTTAGATGGAAATGAAAATCATCTTTTGTTCCTGCGGATTTTAGGTTAGGTCTCGTGAATGGCTAGAATACAGACAGGAGTATGTTGGAAGACAATAAAAATAATGATAATACAAATGCTTACTGAACTTATTTTCACATGTCATGAAAGAATAATCATTCCATGTTTTCTGTTATCTAAATGTTCACTTAAAAACTACCAGTAGTAGCTTGCTCAACTGACCTGTCACATGCTTGAGCACAACTGATAACTGAAGAGTCGTGAGTCTCCTATATAAAATGTCAATTAACAAAATAAAAACATTTGCTTCCATTAGATTTATTAATATTGTTTCCTGAATCAGCTGAGCAGTTCTTATTATAGACATTACATGCTTGTTTTTATTCCAATATTATGTGTCAATCAAATAAATAATAGTTAATGTTGTGTTCTTTGTTGGTAAAATGACTGTAAATGTATGAATAGATCACAATTATCATTTAGAAATTTGTTTCGGAGCAATGCATCCTTATACATTGTTTAAAATAAATGGGATATTTCAATGTCTCTTAGTATAACTGATTAATGATTCTGATGTCAAAGGTTTTCTGTACATACTTAAAACTTTAACTTCTAATTTTTTTTTAGTATCAATGTGATACATACTACTTATACTTATGATATGGTCAATGCTATATATATATATATTATCAATATTAATATCATTAGTGGTAGATTCATGTAATTTTCTTATAGTTTTGATATCAAAATCAATATGAATTTTTCTTAGCAAAATGTAAAAAGAAGTGACAAAGTTATCATTTAGAACAGTGATTCCCAAAGTGGTCTATATCGACCCCTAGGGGTCTATGACAACCTGCAAGGGGTCTACGTCAGT
>DWPT01002444.1:0-16166 GCA_018251895.1 Agathymus mariae mariae | reverse complement strand
CTGTACATTAAGAATATATGAGAAAAAACATTATTACGGGCCTTTATTAATGCAATAGAACCCAAAACAATAGTTGTTAGAATTTATATACTTTTTTATTTATCGACGGACTTCAATAAAACCAACTTTAAATATTGAGTGATGCATACTGCAATACATTAGTGAAAACCATAATGAAATCCGTTATGCCGTTTATGAACTTAGCGCGAAAAACGAACAGACAAACAGAAAAATCGTCACAACTATTGTTTTGGGTTCTATTGCAATTATTCTATTACAATGCAATAAACGCCCCTAATTTTTTTTTCTCATATATAGAAAGTTCATGTATAGAAAGCGATCAGTTACAATTTTATTAGCGTAGAGCATACTAACTAAATAAAAGTTCTCCTCGTGTTTACATTTAAAAACTACTTTTCTATTACCATTTGTCTCACGAAATATATGTTTTGCTATCCGACAATTACATTAATTAAGCAATTACATTACAAACATTTTTTTTTTTTATATTATTTAGATAAAAAATTCGACTGAGATATTTAAAAAGACATAAACAACGCTTAATTTGAAAAAACCAGTCAATATACCGGTTGAGAATATATTATATAGGT
This sequence comes from Agathymus mariae mariae, assembly GCA_018251895.1. NCBI lineage: Eukaryota > Metazoa > Arthropoda > Insecta > Lepidoptera > Hesperiidae > Agathymus > Agathymus mariae. Next base: position 15,555 of record DWPT01002444.1, on the reverse strand, counting down.
TACGATAAATATTATTAAAAACATTAATTAAATAGTAGCACAAACAAAAATAAACTCCGCTTCTCGACGCAACCGAAATATAACAGCCAGTCCTGGAGCAAGTTACTTGTCGCAGAGACAATTGGAACGCCCGCGCTGACCGCTGCTCCGCCGTCACTCGGTTCGAGCCGCACATCAATTACTGCGCCACGCGGACCGCTATAAATTGATTGCTTCCAGCGTGCTCCAACCTCTCTTTATTTCGTTCTTTGCACTCAGCCTCGCAGCTCGCACATTCTATTGTCCGATACGGACTTAACGCTGAAAACCCATCCATATAGGTACTCCAACTGTTGATTGCTGTGCACCTCTTATTTTCCTATTCCCATAGTAGAATTAATAGAAGGCAAAAAATGGGTGTGTAACTTTCATAGCTTGCTACTTTGTATGTATCGATAGGACTTATAGTAAAAGTTTAGACATATTCGTGTCCCACAGAAATTTTCCAATCAGTGGCAAGGTAATTTTAAAAAGGCGTAATTTTAATTTATATTGCAGTATACTGGTTTAAAAGCCCGTGTGTCGATCAGCAAAGTTGAATTTTAGTACGTTTTTTTTGTACGTTTGAAAAGTCAAAAAATCCTATGTATGTTACGGAGCTAGTAAATATCAATTAGCATAAATTTTTCGTTTCGTTAAACATACCCTACCAGTCGTCCGCTTAAATTAAATAAATTTAGCTTATATTACTTAACTACCCCAATACTACTATTTTAATGTCGATAACCAATAAAATAAGCAGACGGGCCACATGATGATAAGTGGTCACCGCCACCTATGAGCATCCGGGATACTAAAATCTTTACAGCACTGCATCCGAAACACATTACGAACATTATAAGATTCATTCTGTGGCGGAGGATGGTAACTAGCCAGTCAGGTAATGATCTCAACCACCTATGCAGAAGTAATATCGGAACTAAACTGGATGGTTGTCGAATAGAATCCAACGTTTAAGGAAGTTAGTTTGGAGTCAAGGTGAATAGATCCCGTGGTACCACAATTAAACCCTCTAATAATTCGCTAGTATTAAAATATCGTTGTTGTCATGGCTGTATTTGTTACTAAATCCAACAAATAAGTCTGTCATGTAATTACAACACAATGTTTGAGTACTTTTTAGTACGAACAAAGAAAGTCATGTCACTGATTTCTTTCATCATACATTTCTTAGCATGAACTCTCTTGAGTCAATCTTACCCAAACTTAAGCTAAGCATTTTTCACGGGAAAATAGTCAACTGTCAATTAATTCAAGAATATAAAGCTACGTCTACTACTTGCCCTTAACCGCCGTTGATAGACGGATGCAATGGATCTGGCGCGACTGTAATCACCCAGTGCGCAGGAACACGGGAAACAGTACGAGAAATCAAGCCAGTGACCCACTAACACGGGAGACGTCACTGTCGACTCTATTGTATGCAAAGCTGGCTTAATTGTTATCTCGGAACAGGAAAACGCCTACCGCAGTAATACGGTTATAGTGCGGTTTAGGGATGCAATGTGTTGGACCGACCAATATCATTACCGATTATTTATTGAAGACTATATCGATGACATTATTAAAAGTTCACAGATTTCAATGAGTTGATGTTTTTTGTGAATGTTAGTAGATAAAGGTCAATTATATTGTTTTAAGGCGATTACTACATTTACAAGTTCTTTTAAAAATTGGACTTTAATTGTAAACGATTAAGGAATTTTACTTTTGTAACTAAGACGTATAATTTATATATTTCGGGCCCCTTTTATTTGAACCAATTTTCACACCAATTACCATATAAAGTAGAAATAAATAAAATGTCGCAGAATCCATTAATAAAATATGAATGTGAAACTGCAACTGATCAATTGAGTGATAAAAAAGTCATAATTGTATGGGAATACAAGTACCAGTGGGGGAATATGGGTTAATATATTATTTGTTTATTAATATACGACTTTTACAATCATAAAAGACCTTTTTGAAAATATCAAATTTTCTCTCATTAATATTCACACCCTGGTTGGTTTTACATTTCCTGTATATATCGATAAAAAGATAAACATCGATCACATCCCTAAATTTAAAAGCAGCTTATATATATGCGAACTCGTCCATGATAAGAAAGCGGCTAGTGACATTGTCGAAAAAATTAAATGTCAATGTGCAGTCAAATGAGTGATCACTTCGAAAGTATCTTTTAGTAACAGTTAAGCAGATTAATTTCTGTTGACTCGAAATACGGGCGCGGTGAATGGATTATGGCGGCCGATTTAAAAACGCCGCCGGATATATTGAAAGTCGTGTGATAAGTCAGAAGCGTTCGTTTACGATACGTAAATTAAGTCAGATCATATTAAATTTATAAATAACTAGCGGGTCCGGTACATATCCGTTCTGTCCGAATATCAAAATTGGTCCAGCCGGTTTATAGTTCAGTAGACGTACACACACAGAATCTAGACCAACCAGAGACCCGCTTCAAATGCACACTAAAATACATCGAAATTGCTCCAGCCTCCAGCTTCAATAAATACACTCTCAAATATTCACAATCAAAGAAATAATTAATTGAACGAACTATCTATTATACCTTTAAATTAAATACATATAACATGTTTATTATCAATTAATAATAAAACAGGAAACGCTCAAGTAATTCCCTTAATATTAGATTACTAATGCAACACACGGATAACATCAAATAAAGATACTTCAGTATGACTTCACACCCTCGTACATATACACATACATCAAGAGTAGCTCTTGATGACTGTGGAAGGACGCTATATTTGTAAGCTTTGCTGTCAATAGTTTCTAATTATAAAATAAAGTTAAAAACACTTTGCGACCAATTCGCGAAGGCCTACTGAGCTAAGGGTCACGGATTTGATTCCAGACCGAGATAGACATTTATGTGTTAGAGAATATGTTCTGAGATCGTGATTATTTTTGTTATATCTAATGTATTTGATACCCGCAACGTAAATAAGCTTAGTGAGGGCTGTGCAAATGTGTTAGCGTCAATTTTATTTTTTGTAACTTTTTTTGTTTGTGGTACTTCAAACGTTGCTTTTGACAAATGAAACAGAACAGCCTCATTCACCTTTTAAATGTATATTTATGTAATATTTTATAACAAGTAAGTTTAGTGATAGTGATACCGTAGATACTATCTAATAATATTTCTGTTAAACGATAAAAATCAAGAGAAAAGTAAACCTCCTATAATTAATTAATGTTTCGAATGGATTCAAACGCTTCACTAACGACTCTATTTTCGTATCCGAGCAAGAATCTATAAAAAATCGATGAAGCTCGTTCCTATACTCCTCAATCTCGGTCGATTTCCCGCGCAATCTGAACATCTTCCCCGCAATATTACCACAGTTATTCTCCAAAACTAATATGACGCCTCAAATCCCCTGTGGAGCCAATATCGAAAATGCTAAAGGTAAAATTTTTACATCTTATGGATAGTCGCTTCAAGGAGCTCTCGGTGAAACATTTCTTAACGCTCATTTGATCAATCCTAATAACTTTGAATGCGAAATCATCGGACATTTTAACACGTAACACGAACACACATGTAACACGACAATGACATGTAACACGAATGTGCAATAATTAAAACATTTTTCATTTTATGTGCAGGTGTGAATATCAATAGATCAAAGATCATCCAAACCAATAAAATCACCAATGGTTTATGTCAAACAAATATTATAATTAACGTTGCTCGTATTTAGTGTGGTGCTCTAACAAAGTATTGTATTCTATTTACTATATATGCATTGGCTTTAAACATAATCATTTTAACCGTGGGAAATGTCGAAATAATTATAAGAAATTAAAAAAAATGTGAGTATCCCTTATAATAAAAACAAAAAAAATATTGACTCCCGGCAATCTTCTTTTTTTCGTATTGTTACCAGGACACGTTACATTGTCATTTTTTGGAAACGTACCGACTACAAACACCACCCAAGTCCAACGCAGGTAGGTTGGGTCGAGGGCACTGACCAATGTCGTTCGCGTATAAACATTTTTCTTAATAAAATCCATGTTAATTCTGTATCTCGAGCTACGATCGTGCTCATAATACAGCGAGGAATTCCAAAAACCATACTACCATACAAGGCGCGCCGACCCACCCATAAGGGGAACTAAGCAAAGAATACGTAAATTGCTTTCTCTGTTTGTAGAAAATTACGTAACATGAAAACGTACGTACGAAGACACAAGTACCTAATGCTAATAAAATCCCTGTAGCGAAGTTAATAATTATCGAACGAGGCAGTCCGAGTTCGATTCTTGGTCGGAGCAGAAATTTGTGATAGATAAACGAGCATGTACTCGAAACTGGGTAACGACACACAGGATCATGCGAGTTCGCCGACAGGCACTTGTCCAGCGTGGGAGACTGGTCTTAATGGAGACTGCAGTGGGGTAATGTGGGATACAATGATGATTATGAAGTTTTCATATATTAATTACTTAATTTCGTAGTCCTTTATTCGCCTGTAATATGTACTGTGAAAACGATATATCTTAACACGACACAATATATCTCTTATGTGTTAAACAATATTTGAATAAGATTATTTGTCGTCAGAGAAATTGAGTACCAACAAAACAAGCTACCCTATCACAAATACGAAGTTATCTTTTACTTCAATATTCTATTGCAGCCTCACATAATTCCACACGCCTTTATCATAGTATTGCTTCCTGTTATAACTTACCACGACTGACTGTTAGTTGGCTCCCCAGTATATCAAAGTTGTTAATCTCGCTTGTTCGATTCATTATTAAGGTGCAGCGGCTACTCGGTTATTCTGTCCACTTTGGTACCCAAAGCTCCCGTTACACGATGCGGCTGGCTTTCGGCAATGTTCGTATTTCTTCGTGTCATTCTGTTTCTATCGGGGTGTTGGTACATATAGGAACAAGTTCATGTTTTAACAATGAAAACCGTCTTCAATTTGAAGACGGTGAATTTGGTGTCTTCGTCATATTGTGGGATTTTTTTTTTCAAATTTAACCGGGACCAAAACCTCTCAAACAAGTCGACGTACAAGACGAACTTTTGAAGTAACAAATATAAAAAAGTATAAACGAATTCAGAACTTGTTCTTTTTTAAAGTCTATTAAAAATAGGAAGACGGAAAAAGTCATTAAAGCGTACATGAATTATAGCAATTGCTAGTACGTACCAGTACAGTACAGTACGGTACATACAAACATTATATACTCGTGACCTGCACGCGATATATATGTAAATATCTACATTATATGTCGAAATTCCAATTAGGTATGGCCACGATCGAGTATTCATGCGTCTGAATCTTATCATATGAAATAAGTACCCATGTTATATTAAATTTAAAACGTTATAAATGTTTATGAGTGTCGTATACGCCTATATTTGATGATGTCATCAACAAAAGAGCTCTCGACACTTTTTAAATTAATTCAACGATAATTTCGTTTAATTTTTATGAAACCCGTTTGGCATACTAAATAAGAACAGTTAGTCTACTCTTGTTACGTCAAACAACCGGCAATGTTTATGAGTTTTAACGGTGTTCGTGCGTTCGTGGAAATGTTCAGGTAATTTACGGCCCATTCATACGGGTATATTACGATTTAAGCAGACTCAAATCAAAGCTAAATCTTTCGTCATCACTACAAAACCTATGATGGTAGTAACACCGCTAATTTTATGAATCAAGCACTAAAAGGACTTCGTGTCTATACATATTTATGATTACAAATACGGTAGCAAAAGAGTATGCCTTATTATAGTAATCGTTGAAGTGGAATGGTTAACATAATTTCTCTGAGGCCCAGACCTAGTTGGGTAACCGGATTCCGTTTAAGTGACATGAATATTTGTTTTCGTGTTTGTTGTAATGCCTCGTCTGTGTGACCGCGCCGTCCCCCAGCGAAACAGTCGTGAGCGTGTGAGATTTTATTTACAAAAAAATTGCTGATGTAACCACACTTTATCGGCTAATCTTTGTATTTAACATAAACGAAGAGCAGAAACATTTAGTAGTTCACATGATAAAATCCACTTCGCTTTTTAGTACTAAGGTTTACATGATTCAAAGCTGGGACGGCGGTGTCGCAATTGCCTCTGACGGCGCTCAATCCACCGACATCAATTACCAAGCCGCGGGAAATATTATTTGTTGGACCATCGTATTTCATAACTCTTATGTATCAATCGACTTTATTGATATTGTATGGGCATATGATTTTGAACTGAAACCATTGATTATATAAATTTTACTATGACTTATGGTGAAGGTTAAGCCGTTACCAAAAATCTATGCAACTAGTTTGAAATATTGGCATACAATGTAAAAAATATTGAATATCAGTATAACGATAAATATCTGTATATGTATTTTGAATTATATTTGAATTACAATGGGTTACCGAGCTCCACGCAAACTCTTCTTATTCAGTCTCAACTTAATGAGTTCCATTTAAAATTGATTATATTTTGATGATAATAAGTTCTTAAACATCTAGTCTTTGTCTGTGTGTAGATTTAGTGACATTTTTTAAAATACATCCATTTCTCTTCTCCTATCAAATATTTTTAGGTGACAAATGGTAAACTTATTAAAGATTATGTGGAGAAAATTTAATCCGTAAACTGCGGAAAAATTGCAATTCCATTAGTACTTAACACTTATATTTTAAACATTACGAATTTGAAAACGTATTTGAACCATTACGTATTAACAAAAAAGGAATAACATTTCAGCGTGCCACATAGAGAGACTAAATAATAAAGGTCTACGGAATAAGTACATAAATCAAACGGCGTATTTATACGAAAGCAATGGAAACCCAACTGTGATAGACTCTTATTTTACCATTAAAATACGAGGCATTAATATCCCTTCGCAGAAGTAGTTGGGATTGCGCAAAGGTACTACGGCTGTAATTAAGAAGCTGACAATGATTAATTGCACCTCACTATAGTTTAATTTTTATTTTTTCCCTCATTTACTTAGTCCTGCGCTCGTCGATGCTGATTTATAAACCTCAGATACATTAAAACGCTCATCGTAAATGATAAGTCGATTGGCCATAAAGCATCAGTAATAATTAACTATTGTACTAGAAGGAATTGATTGGTAGTTAATAGAATAACAGCATCGGATAGCACACAATTTATAGTAAGCCTCGGATTGTAAATCATACATACATACTTTATATTATTGCGTGAGTAACGGAATATAATCATATTGGGTTCCTTTATAGAAAACCAATAACTATGTACCTGCGTTATACACTCAACTAGTGGGCAAGTAAACAATTTCGGTGCATAAATACAAAATATGTTACTGTCATGTTTACCTTTGTAGCCATCTAGCCATACGACAGCGTCCCGATAAATACATTGTAAGAGTGTACTCACTCACCGAAGTCATTCAGAACGATCATGTGTTCTTTAAATCGGTTATGACGCTGTTCACTTGATTTATACATAAAGGATAACACTTAAAGAATTTAAAGATAATGAATGTATCTACTTTTCTTTATCTCGGCTTCAATCTTGTCACACTTATATAAAATGTAGGCCGTAATTAATGTCAGCGAAATAAATGTAAGTTCAATAAATTTGGAATGCTTCGAAATAATTTATTACAGTCGCTAAAATTAGAAAAGTTCTTCAGACGTTTCGAAGTTTAGTCGACATCTTGACGCAGACACACTAGACAGTCGAAAATTTTAAAACCCTATGACGTATTATCCTGACGTTATTGCGTTCCAAACTATGAACATAATCCTGTCTACCCTAAGATCACCTGGAAGTATCGCAACCCAATTTGGTGTCACTTAACATACACTTTTTTTCTTGGGTCTAATAATAATAATCTGATAAAATTTATTTGTATTGTTTTGTTAACACGATTTGCTATTTATAAAATGCTCACAAGTCTCTAATGTAAAACGTTCGTTTTCAGGAGCTGAAAGAGAGCTTCAACTATGGACTGTTCTGCCCGCCGGTCAACGGCAAGGCCGGCAAGTTTCTGGACGAGGAGCGACGACTCGGCGACTACCCTTTCAACGGACCGGTCGGGTATCTCGAGGTAACTCCTATTCAGTTATCTTTCTATATTATGCCATAAGCCTTTACTTCTGTGTGTTTTGCTGGATTAGTTTATGAGCGAGAGCGTTGTTCCTTCTTATTGGCGACGGGTCAGTGACACGTGTGATGTTAAAGATGCCATTGCGTATTGACTACTTGCTATTAGGTAGTATGGCTGACCGTTTTCCAGCTGTATAACCTTATATATAACACTTAGATTTCATCATAATTTTCCAACTCTTTTCGAGTTTTATCAGCCGCAGAAGTTTTGTAATGAAGAATCATTCGCTATAGGTCTCCGTATCCCACCAGTCTCGTTTGGACTTTAAGCAGCTTTGTAGATTGCTCAAGTCGGACTGTTTATACAACAAGTTAAAATATAATCTCCTTCAAGAACAAAGCCTTGCGACATCCGCCTACATGAACGTCAATATTCATAATATATTACGAACATAAATCTTTGCGTCTGGCGACTTGTCTGCCAGTGAACACTGAAATGTTTCACCACGCTAAAGAAATAATTAAAATTCCTTTAAAGTAAATAAACCAATTAAAATATAATTATTTGAAATACATGAATTACCTGAAGAAGATAAAAAATCAATCAGCGGTAGGTACACGTTCTGTTTCCATAAAAACAAAAAAGTATTTAAAAAAAAATTACTAATAGTTAATTGACCACCTAAGGTATTTTTAATGTTTCATAAACTAATCGAGATAAATTAATTACTGAAATCTTTTATAGTTACTAAGAAACTTCCAGACCACAAATAAAAATAGAACTATGTATAGCAATACATTAATTACCCAATTGCCTAATTTGGTTTTGTAAGAGCAAATCCTAAAATATTATTTCAGTTAAAGTACAAACGGAGAGTGTACAAGATGCTGAAACTGGACGAGAAGACGCTTAAGACACTGCATTCGCGCGCCAACCTTCGCCGGTTCATGGAGCACGTCACCCATGGGCAAATAGACAAAATCACGAAGGCGTGCGCAAAGGGGCTCGACCCTAACTTTCATTGTCAGGAGACCGGAGGTATGAAAATACTATGCCGCTTGAGTTTCTAGGCCAAACGACCTGCGACCCTTTAAAGAAATAATTAAAGCTGACACGCTACTAGCCGACTGAAAAGCGGCTACCAACACCAGAAGACGTTGTCCTTAATCTTGGCGAACTGCACGGGTAAAACTCCTAACATGATCAGCTGGGTCTTCGCTGAAGCAAGGAAAATATTCCATGTAATTGGATCACCTGTAGTCCAAATCGATTTATAATGAACCAACGTCTGTTTTTATCGTAATTAATAGGTAGGTAGTTAGGTAGTAGACGTTACACTCGAACTCGTTCGAACCAATCGGCTCGTTCCCTCGAACAACCTCCACTGGAAAAGTGTGATTAAATAACTGTCTCCTTAGTTGTAAAAATAACTCCGCATCACAGAAGACCTGAATAAGTCCCATTATTATTTATTCACAAATTTCATTGTTCTACTATTATTTAGTAGAAATGTGTACTTATCGTTGGAGTTAATAACCCACGCCAACATGAGCCGTATGCTTTGATACTTCTGTTTAAAACTACTTGCAGCCGTGAAGATAGCGTTTAGAATTCTATTGTATCAGCTCTATTGTATAAAGACCGTATCAATCGCACCATGCATAATCTGCGATATATGTCGTTGTAGCCTTGAAAGCGACTGAGACTAATTTCCTTTTCATATGCATGGATAATTTTCTTACGCCATTTTCATGCCATATGTTATATACAATGAATAAATGATGAAATTGAATAATTGTTTTACATTTATTTTCTTTATAAAGATGAAAAATCGAATAAAATTTTCCCGCGTCAAATTATAATTAAGCCAAGCTTGCGAGGCGCTGAGAGCAGCGCCGTTATCACATCTAATGAGACATAGTGCTTGTTTCGATGATAATTATGTTTGGCCAAGTAAAACTTTAATTTAATCGTTCATTGCAGAAACACCTTTAACAGTCGCAGCTGGCCTAAAATCACCGGGGAAAGTGCTGATAGCTCTGGTGAATGGCGGTGCCTTGCTGGACTTCCGAACGAAGGATGGCAGCACGGCTATGCATAGAGCCGTCGAGAAGAACTCCTTAGAAGCTGTCAAGACCCTTTTAGAACTTGGTGCGTCGCCAAACTACAAAGATAGCAAAGGATTGACGCCATTGTATCTGTCCGTAACAAACAAAACCGACCCACTGTTGTGTGAGACATTACTGCATGACCATGCTACGATTGGAGCAACTGATCTGCAGGGATGGCTTGAGGTGCATCAGGTATGGTCTTTGTTTTATCATTATATTTTTACTGGTCAGTAATTAGCACACAGGTTGTTAAAAACGACCGCTTTCCTGCCGTCAATTTGAAGGTAGTGATGATAGAGAATTAATTTTTTTTATGTACTATTTATGTATTGTATATGTTAGTACTCGGCTAAAGAATAGGCTGGCAACCTAATAGTAAATGGTCACTGTCACACGTAGATAAGCGTAAAACCCAAGCTGTCACCGTTCCGTCGATGGCTAACAAGAAAGCGGAGAATCTGCTTTTTAACTGGTTCTCTGATATTGCAAGATAAACAAGATTAAAACAGTTCTCCCTTCAGAGTACCTTTGCATATTTGGTCATTAAATGGCACAGTGGCAAAAAAGGTTGACTACGAAACGACGTTGGAAAGAGATCTGACATCCTTAAATGCCTTTTTAAAATAACAATTGAATGAAAGATTGTGGTCATGTATAAAAAATATATGCATTATACGTATAGATAACGTCCACGATGACAAAAGGTATGTGAATAGTTCCTGTTACATTACTTTATCCATCTGCATATATAAATACGACCTTAACGAATCGGGGCGAGCGAATGGGCTTCTAACAAACTTTAGCAAAATATTTGACAGTAGTTCAAAGCTCGATAAGTCTTGTGCAAATGTCAAAGTGTAAAAGGGTCCTACGAAGGGCTTTTGCCACTTTTACACTAAATTGAATAGATCACTTCATCGATATATCCTGAATAGATAAAGATCTATAGGCATTTTCGTTGAAAGAAATTTTTACATTCCAGGCATGTCGCAACGGGCTCGTCCAGCACTTGGATCACCTGTTGTTCTATGGTGCAGACATGAACGGGCGCAACGCGTCCGGCAACACACCACTCCACGTGTGCGCCGTGAACGCGCAGGACTCGTGCGCGAGACAGCTACTGTTCAGAGGCTGCGACAAGGAGTCGCTGAACTTTGCCAACCAGACGCCTTACCAGGTCCATAGCATTTGTCAGTAGAACCTTCAGCGATTCGCTTAAAGCAGGACGACTGCCACAACTTCCCATACTATTGTGAGGAGACAGCATACGGCAACCATCGCTGGCGTGATTGCAGTTACCACCACCAGATGGAACGGTTATCGGACGTGTTATGTAAAATTTGCCAGGTCGAAATAAGAATGTATCAGCGTATATAATTTCCGACAAATAGAAGGCAATATTATTTAATTCTCAGTACACCTAAGTAGCGTAATATACCATATATTAAACTTAAAGGTAGAGTATTTTATCCCTGTTAACATTTAGACAAATCAGATATTGGCGATGGACGTTCATCAATCAATGACTTCATTAAATATTGTTTACTGTGACAAGCTGTCCCACTTGGAATAGTTAAATTCGTCGACAGTTTAGTAGAAGTAGTCATAGAACTGGGGTGGTAATTTAACACCGGCGCTTTTTAATAATACACTTTGCGAATGTAAAATACAATTGCAGGCCAAAACTGCACATGGTTTTGCTAAATTATGTATTAGAACACTGTTTTATTGAGCAAACTATTATTGTAATAACAAATTAACATGTCACAAGTAGTTGACATGGTGCGATTGTATACGGTGGCGTCGCCGCGCAGTCAGATTTAAATTGCATTATTCACTTCATATAACTCGCGTAATCATTTTAAATGACCGTATGAAGAGGCTCCGCTCTTCCGTCAGTGGAATTATTATTATTATTAGCTTAGAATATATATGCGACATGCGCATGCGATTGTTTGTGTGTTATGTCTTTTATTCGATTATTTTGTTCAATTTGTATGCTTGATATCATTATCAGTACAATAAATATCAGAACTTCTGATGTTTACTGTACTGATAATGTAATTGTTTATTGATCAGTATTTCTAATTATGACAATCTCGTTATTTACTTGTAACTTCGTGTACTTTAAGTTTTATATAATAAATATGTTGAAAACCGCAAGGCATATGTCGCAAAATTTTCTACACAAATAGCAGAAAAACGAGCTACCTGATGCTGAGTGATGGTGGTGGTCATGGTGGGTGTTCACCGCCGCCGATGGAAATCCTAACACAAAAGGCATAAATCTAACAATAGTTCTTGAAAAGTTTTGATAATTCTACTAAAAGTATCTCTTAAGTTGAAACCATATACATACAACCCAACTTCGAGAATCAAGCCTAAAATTTTATTTACGTGTTTCTATTGAATTGTCGGAAAGCCAGCGTCGTCGCTACCACCTTGGCCCATCGGCCGGTGATGTCTTTTATTACCGATGTCCATGGGGGTGATCAGTCACCATCAGGTGGTACTCGTACATCTGCCCGAGTTACTTAATGTTTCTGGACAATTCATAAAACCTGTCGATATCAGAAATCTTCACATTAGTTAAAAAAAGTAATAATGAGAAATTACTTAAACAGAATATATTTAACACCAATGTTATCTCTATGAATCATCTCAATGTGACACCTGAACAAACAATGTGTGTTAAATATAGAATATCAATGGTACTTCCAGTTATATGATCGTTCATTTCTGTTCGCAGGTGGCGGTGATAGCTGGCAACTTGGAACTAGCGGAGGTGATAAAAAATTACAAGACAGAGGAAGTCGGTGAGTCGAACGCTCCCCGCGTTTCCTTTTATTGCATGGCTTTGGCTGAAGCTTTATAATCTTTATGTACTATAGTGTCCTTACAGATATTACTTTGATGTACAACGATTGTGAATTTATATTTTCACATGTAACTTTAGTCAGAATTATGAGTCGTTACTTGAAGCGAAGCGATAATTATCATTTCACAGCGACCACATTGAATTGCCATCACAACTAAAATATATATTTTTTGTATTTTAAAGTTTTTACTTATATATATTTATTATGTTAGGAAAATATACTCATATTCACGGATTATTCTAAATAAAGGTTACGGATTTTATAGCTTTCGACCGAAGTATTATATAAAAATATACTACTAACCTTTTATAATATTGTATATATAGATTACATTAATTTTATACGTTATCGAAACTTAAAGCTTTAGCACAAAGGTACACGATATTACCGTAAGCTTAGTTATTTAGTTTAACCACCAGGCTTTAGTATGTACCCTAGGTGTGAATGCATGTCGCCATTCATCTCTATCTATTTACCTATTATTATATCGAGCTGTTTCTATTCCATTGCTTCTCATAATGGTGATGGTTGTATATTTGACAATACATACACGGTAATATATAACATGCAACACGAAACACGAAACACCTGACTTGCACAATGACCACACTCGAGTAGCAACATGGTATTAATATTGTTATAATTAATCTAAGTAACACTATGTATATATGAATTATATTTGGAAGCTGTATACTGTTGGATATCGTTAACATTGTGATGTAAACTGTATCTGTTGTAGCATTTGTTTATTTGTGTTGAAGCACGTTTAAGATTAATTTATTTATTAGTTTGTGTTGGTTACCAAACAACGACGAAGTCTTTCGTTAATTTGAATCGGATTATTTTGATTTATTTTAACAATCAATGAATTGTTTTTGCGCACGATTTTTTTATTAGTTTGGTTGGGTAACGAAACGATTGCAGTGCCGTTCCGAGGTCCGCCTCGGTACAATCCGAAGAGACGGTCGGCGGCGTGGGGGGGAGTGGGGGGCTGGTGGCCGGCAGGCGATCGTTCGTCGCTGGCCTCATCTACCCGGATCCCGGCGGACTTCGACGCGCTGCTGCGGCGACCCCCCGGAAATTCCCCGTGCAGCTTAGAGCGGCCGTTCTCCTCGGCCTCCTCCAGCATTAGCGACGCCAGCCACCCCAGCCACGAAGACGACGCCAGCATCTTGACAGGTAATCACCTCGGGTAAAACCTGATGGAACTAGCGTTAGCTATGGACCCGATGAATCGAATCGAATTTATATTTGAGGCTAGTTTCAGAAAATTTACAAATAGGTTAAACTCACGAGTTCACTGAAATATGATCAAAAGCCCCGCTTTTGAATATCACGCACTGACCATGTCTATGAGTTGATTTGACGTTGAACAATTCACTGCCTCGAACAGAGCACATAATCCTCCATAAAGCCTCCAAATAATGTAACGTTTTACTAGCGACGATTAAAGCCGAAATTCGAATATACATGACATAAATGACAAATCGATGACTTATGTCACTCCTTTTGACGTTTCCAAAATTCGTCGTCGCTAGAAAAATGTGCATTGGTGGCTTATGCTAGATACACGATCGGTTGGACACAGATACTCGTAAACTACTTTCTGTGATTCGATTCGAGTCGTCCGTCTCGTGCCGTAGCGGTCGCCGGCCGCGACACGCGCTGTCGCGTCGTGACAGACAACCATCACCATGCACCCATCTCACCCACCGAGCCCGTTGTTGCATGTTCTATGTACGGTTTGTTAATAATATAGATGTTTTCACGATCCGCTTCTTCGCTTCATTCTTTTCGAGCCGTGTGTTTTAGGATGCCCCCGCCCCTATTTAGTTTACCTTTAACATAATTATATTGTATTTGTTTACTCTATTGAATATGAAATACGTTCTGTCAATTTAAATTATCATAATTTTCTTTAGATCACTTGTGACCTTAAACACGTTATAAGTTAAATTCCTGTTTACTGTTAATCGGTATTAATACTAATAAATTCGTTAATCGAAAATCATGCCAAAAATAAAATGTGAGGGACATTGAGTGAGAGAAAATCACTTTACTTACTTTTGGGTTAATATAAAAAAATACGGTAAAAACGAATTTACAAAATGATCGGCTCTATTATAAAATTGTCTCGGCACACATCGATATTATAAAACAAAATGGCGGCGAATCATCGTACCGGGCGTGCGCCGCTGACGTTTCCCGCCGCGCTGTCGACAGATAAGAGCGCGGGCGACGCTAGCGACATCATCTCGGACTCGAGCGGCGTGGGCACGGCGTCCGACACGACGACCAGCTCGCTGCAGCACGGCGCCACGGCCGTGTGCCTGCAGCCGTACGAACCCGCCGCGCCAGGTCACGTGCGTCTCGCGCAAGGAGATATCGTCGAAGGTAACTTCGACTAACACTGTTTTTTTCCTT
>DWPT01002443.1:0-16166 GCA_018251895.1 Agathymus mariae mariae | reverse complement strand
AAGGGTTCGTTCATATCATTAAGGAGCCCTGAAGCGTACTTACACTACACTGCTCGAATACGGATTGGTAGAGCAATTAATGACCGAGAATTATTGGCTATGAGCTCGCCACAACCTGTCGGTGTGTGAGCGTGGCGTGGTGTTGGAACATTACAAAAATTAAATTGTTGTGGTGTTTTATGCTATGATTCAATGTCAAGGAACAACAAGGTAACTGCGAAATTAAATTCGATTGTATATTGCTCACAATTAAATGTAATCGCTTCGGTAATAGTACGCGTTATAATAATTTAATTGAATTTTATGAGATTAGGCGATATCAAAATTAATAACAGGCGTATTGATGATGAATATATATTTTTTCTAAACAGAGTTGTTATTACTTTGTTCAGGACTTGTAATTATAGGTATAAACTTTCACCCTCAGTTCTGTTACATAAATAAACAACTGTGTAAAGGAACTTTAATAGTTGACGAACGAGCCAGTTGCTGACGTTCATAATAATAATAGTATCAACGATGCGTTGCGGCCAAGAAGGAAGTAGAAATCCAGCTTGTTAACCAGCTCTCAGACACGGTCAACAAAGACACGCGATAAAATAATTTCATGATTGATTTAAGACGGAGCCAGGACGGTAATGAGTACCGTCTTTATGTAAGAGTACCGTCGAGATGATCGGGTTAAACACACCACAGCCACCATTGACTGTTGTCCAGCAGGGTGCATCACAAGCAAGGGAGTTGTTTGAATTCAAAGATGGATAGAGCTGTTTATATCCTAAAAGGATTAAAATAAATAATATATACATACATGTAAATACATTTTCATAGATGTCTTTACAACGTAATTTTTGTCAGGGTTTTCAGTGTGTATAAATATTCATGCATTGGGAATCGCTGGCTAGGTGTTGGCTGTTTGCGTATTTGTACAAATTACAAATTATACAAACCCTAAAGATTTACAGCCCTTTATAATTGAATGAAACGCAAATGTTACCCAGATGACTTTAACACAACGAAGCTGTAATTTAACATGTTAAAAAGGTATATTTCAAAAATACATGAAAAGCCGTAGAGTATGAAAGAAAAACAATATAAAGTAAGAAACAGGGGAGCGAGAACGAAATAATGGTCAGAGGTACGAACTAAAAGGATTTCAATTTATCATTGCTTAGTTCAATGTTTGGGTAGGTGGCTAACATTTCATTTACCAATTTTTTTGTTTAGTTATTACATTTCCTACATTTATATTTAAATTCGATAACTGATGACTGCTCGGAAACTGCATAATGGTCGATAACAGTTAAACAAATGCTAACTAACAGTGCTCTCAGTATATTTATGTAAAAAATAATCTCAGAGAAAATGTAAATATAAATGTAAATATATAACCTCTGGGAGTTCAGAAAAAACCTATATTTTTATTACAGAACAGAGGCTTATGAATCACACGTGATATTTTGGCTCGACTCGACGTCAAACGACGGTACCGAGAAATTTGATAACAACGCGCCTTTGTAGGTGCTCGCTCTTACGAATTTGATTAACCTCAAACAACGTTAACTGTCTCAATCGATCCGATTACGATTGCGAGACCACCAACCGTGCATTATTAGAATTATCATCAAGCAGAGACTTGAAGAGAATGCTTACGCATGGATACACCTATACTTACAAGACAACCTTGACGAAAATTTTCCAATGAACAGATTTGATCCTGTTACAGTTTGATTAATAGTATACACGAGTGACACAATAATGACAGTTAGTTTTTTTTTTTATATTGTGGCCTCTCCGTTCGCCATCTTGTTTAAATATATAAAAGATACTATGCGCTATACGTGCACTAAGCACAGCTGTTTAACTAAAATTGCGCCATCTGCGAAGCAAGGTCGCCCTATACAACACTTCTGAACACACATAACACACACTTGTTTGTCTGAAGAGATCGCTCCGGAGGCCGTCTGTTGCTTGCACCTTTATTTGTTTTAGCTATGAGCACACTCAGCACACACCAGTATATTATATCAGTGTTCGAATCTTTCACGTACCTCTAAAGATATAAGATATTAATTATCAGTTTAGTCCGATGATAATGCTTACTCACCGTAGTTGACTATTCCTTTTAAGTTAAAAGCTTCAACACACTCACTATTAGAGAAGATCCCAGGCCAAATGCGGGTATGTTATCATTGTGATCATGATTATTCATAGGAACTTACGCATATATTGCAATAATAACCTGTTGATACGTAGAAACAAAATACCTCTAATGACATAATAGGCAAGCAATCGGCTTCCGGATACGCGAGCCACTTCGACAAGCCGTCGTAGTGACCGGAATTGTTTCAGATCAATGTCACTATTTAAATTTCGAATACAACTTTTTGTTCCTATAGTTTAGCATTGGATTATCAGTTAGTTTTTTATTTATCCACGAAGGTTTTCGGCATTGCCCGTTCAATGCATATCTAGTATATTTCATTAAATCGTCTCAGAAATACTTTTGAAATTGACAAAAATTTTGGACCAACATGAAAAATTTCGAGAGATAATGAATGATCTCACTATTGCTACAATATATAATATTAAGATTTTTAAAACCACTTTGCAGATTTTACGATGTTGCAACCTAACCAGTTCGTTGGGAGTGGCTAGAATAACGAGACGTAGCTATGTGTATAATCGAAATAAACGGTTCGGTCGGACAGCCGGACACCGTCCGTCCACTTTCACCGTCAGCCATCTTGTCGACCGTCCAT
The DNA here is from genome assembly GCA_018251895.1 of Agathymus mariae mariae. Taxonomy (NCBI): domain Eukaryota; kingdom Metazoa; phylum Arthropoda; class Insecta; order Lepidoptera; family Hesperiidae; genus Agathymus; species Agathymus mariae. Next base: position 13,404 of record DWPT01002443.1, on the reverse strand, counting down.
ACATTGCTACCAAAGAATTAGCACGCATTGTTTCCTTGTAGTCAAGTCAGCCAATTGTATAAAACGCTTTTAATTTATCTCAGTAACATATTAATTTATCCTTTATTGCAAAATTCTTAACATAAAGGGGCACAATGAGCGGACGTAATGCCTGATGGCTAGTGAGAGGTGTCGGCAATGTGTATATGTTACTAAACTACATCTAAACGGCTGGACCGATTTTGAAAAAAAAAATTCTGTGTAGATGGCGCTTCGATCGGGTTTCAGAAATATTTGCAAAAAAGGGTGCTGACCCAGTATCATAGTTTCCTATAATATTATAAAGGGGCCATTTTATAAACAAGAAAGTTGCGATCAATTATTTTTAAATGAATACGTTGGGTTATATTAAAAATGTAAAATATCCTTTCAAATACCACCTCCATCCTTAACATAGTCAAATGAACGAAAAAATTAAAACAAATAGCAGTTATCTCACGAGTCAATACTAATGATGGAGGCACCAAGCACCAATACTTTTAGCACACATCTATCTATATTTATAATACAATTCTAGCTGATCGCTTTCTCTACATGAACGATATATGAGAAAAAACATTATTAGGAAACTTTATTAACGCAATAGAACACGAAACAACAATTGTTAGAATTTTTGTCTGTTTGTCTGTGCGTTTGTTCGCGCTAATCTCACAAACGGTTTATTCGATTTCGATACGGATTTCACTATTGTATTTAAGTGAGCGTCACTTAATATTTACGGCTCGTTCAAAAAAGTTATGAATGAATTTAAATAATGTAAGTATTATTACTATCGAAAGGCGTAATTTTTCCGAAGCGAGGGCGGTTTGTTAGCAATAATTAGTTTTTGTAATTGTAGTTTCCTAATATAAATTGCTCAATAAATATTATATTTTAATAATCACTTAATAAGAAAAGCTTAGTGATACAATATTTAATGCTACAACGCCAAAAAAAACGTATATTTTATATACTAAAAATATATATTTTGAGGGCCTTAATTTTTTTAACAATTAGAGAAGTTTTATCTTTTCAAAAAATTATAGAGTAATGTACAGTCAAATTATTTCTGAAATCATAAGTTAAATAAATTATTATACTGAAAGAAAGGATATCCTGGTCAGGTAAATTTTAAAGAATGAAATCCGAGAAAATGGTTTGCGCTTTAAAACAAAAAATAAGCTAACATTAGGACAAAGTTATTTTTAAAACGGCGTACTTTTTGATGGTCATAGAGTATTAATATAATAACTAAATTATGGTACAGAATAAATATTTAGTAATTTACACCCTACATAAAAATTACATTAATGCTAGCTGCGAATGGATACCTCTGAATATCAAATCGGTTTTCTTATATATTCACACATTAATCCCTCTTCTTGACGAATGTTATCGTTGTAAATGTCAGAAGGAAATGTGTAAATAAATAAAAACTAATAAATGTTCACACACACATAACCCGCACTAGGATTCTTGGTGGGGGGTGGCATGGATGTACAGAAATACAGAAACATTGATCAGTCTCATATTTCTCCCAGCCACGAATCGAACAGAGGCTCGGCAGATAAGGTCTTGTTATTTTTACATTAACAGGTACTTATTAAGCAAAACCTAGTATAATATTACGTGGTATAATACCACGAAATTATTCTGCACAAATCTCCCAATATACGTACCAAAACTACGTCTGTTTTAAAATAGTTCAAGGTGAAAATAAAACAACACACAACAACACCCTTCACACGTAGAACCTTAGCCATAAATCAACAATAATGTAATATTAAACTTTTTTCAAAGTTATATCACCCTTAGCACGTTACAGTAAAGTAATTATTGCTTCGCGACTCGCGATTTGCGGTTCTACATTTCTGCTCAAATACGTATTGTACTCGCGTTGAAATTTAAAAACCAACTATTTTTCTATACATTTTCTTGTGAGCTATGAGTTAGGAACAAATATATTCTTATTCGTCACGTATGAAATGTTCGTTTTCATGATGTACGTTTGCTGATTTTAGCTGATTACTGAGCTGGGTTACAATAAAATTTAAATGTTTAGATCGTAAAATTATATTATTGTTACAAAACAACAATCGAATATTTCGTATTTTCGTACTTGAACTACACTTTAATTACAATTTAGATTTCTGAAATGAGACGAATCATTTGTAAACGTCAATTACAATATCTTTCCTACCGAAACACAAGAATTTGATTATTAAAGTATAAGGATAAAAACTGTTATTGAAAACGGCACTTAATATCAGAAAGCTAAAATGGGGTCTTACCAAACATAGCAATAAGTTGCTGACTGTCATCAAATATGAGCCTCTTTAAAGCTGGTGCGTAATTATGAGTTATAATACTGGAAAAGTTTCTCAGCATTATGCTCGTTCGACATGTTCTCTTCAAGGTAAGAGTGAATGGTTCTTATTCACTTACCATCAGATAAAATTTAGAAAAGCCTTGACTTATAAAATGTAAGAGCAAATCGAGCTTCATGTCTGTCAGCTACATCTATAACAATAATGCAAGGGCATGTAGAATAAAAACACCCTGTAAAAATCTCGTCAACAATTTGCAAAGTGGTTCAATTTGAAACAATATTAATCATGTTTTTATTTTTACAGGTTTATCTTCCCTAATAGAGAAGATTCAACATAAGAATAGGTAAGTACGACGATAAGGACATCGACCGACCTTCGCCAGTTCTGAATATTCATTAGGTGCTGGTAATATTTTATATAAATTCTTATTAACGAATAACGAATGAGCTCGACACATCTATTTGAACGAGACGAGTAACGTTGTTTTGTGTCTGCAGACATCTGAGATGCAGAGTACTTGAAAAATACGAATTACAAACGAACGATTTAAAAATGGAATGCGTTGTACATAGGTTCTGGGGCAGCAGTGAACTTATGCACATTACAAATTTAATAATTATTACAAGCTTAATAATTTAATAAGATGCTTCTTTCTATAGTGTAGTCACTTATAAATACCGATCAATAATTCCTACAATTGCCAACCCTCTAAGAAATCAAAAAAAAATGCAAGTTTTATGCCGCCGTATTTATAGGTACATCACTATTACGTACTAGTACTCAGTAATACTAGTACTAGTACTCAGAAGTAGTTCAGAAAGAATGACCTCCTGTTGTTGGGTCTCACCTGACTTGTTAATAATCAATTTGATTATTTGTGACTAAAATGCAGGTAATATCATTAAGTTTTAGCTACGGTTGACTTATGTATGTCGCGGTTCAAGCGTGGAATGAATGTAATTATCATGAAATGCATGATATGATGAGTTGCTGTTCGACGATGAATATAACGTGGAATCACAAACGTTTAACAATTTTGACAATATTGATTGATATCGCATTCCATGAAATTGTTAAACAGGTTTGATGATGTTACTGAAATGTTTCTTTATTCACTGTTAGAGATGCAAAGAGCGTATTGCAATAAGTTTGTAAATTAATTATTTGAATAACAAAATAAAATGTAATGTTATTTTAAAATATGTTTATTCGGAGCCGACACAGCACTCTTGACTGAGGTGCTCAGGTTACGTTCCCGTGGTCGTTGGCTGGACGGTTCAGGATCCCACCCTAGGCACCCACGGCCCCGGTTGACCCCTTTTAGTCGCCTCTTACGACAGCAGACGATACCGTAGCCCTATTCCGGTCCCGAGCTACAAACCTAACACAACCTAACCATCGCGTATTCGTGGTATACATATTATTAACTCGCTTACCTCATTCCACGTTTCGCGTGTCACGTTAAAACGTGAAAGAAAAATATTTCATAAAAAAATACTTTGTTATTTTGTGTTAAATTAAGTTGAAAATAACGCTATCGAAATACAAGTCGTCGAACAATTGCCAAGACGTAAATGGAATAAAGTCCTTCAAAAACAGCTTTGTAAACAGAGTACTTTATAAGGATTTATTTTGAAATTCGTGTTTACACTTTTTGTAGGTTTTCAGAGAGGAGTCTTACAATTAACTCTAATTGAAATTAAATATTCTGAATAAGGATGTGATATACCAATCACATAAATATGTTGCGGCTTCCGAATGCCTAAACGAAATATATTAAATAATAATTGAATTATTAATCATTAATAATTGAACTAAATGAATAGTAATACATAATCGTACAATATTTACTCGTTTATGCTCTGACTGAAACATAAGATAATAAGAGTCAATGTAGATGATAAAAATGGATGAGTGTAATCCAGAGGAATACTTAACAATCCACACATCACTACAACCATCCAAGAAATATAATAATATGATACGCGATAAGGAATATGTGCCAAATATTAGAAGTGATTAGCAGTTGGGAGGAATGGTGACATTCATAATACAAGAGTGCTAAATATGAACGTGGATTAGTAGAAAGCACGAAGAAGACTAAAGAAAGAAAGACAATGCCTTTGAGTGCCTGCTAAGATAAATGATAACGGTCAAGGATACAAAGGACATGCTGCGTTGACATCTAACGCCATAAAGAGGCAAGAGATGTCGGTTTACTTTTTGTACTTGCTTGTACGAGATTCTTATCTTGTCGAGCAATATGTGAGACATCGTTCTAGTGATACAAATAATTAATGAACTGTTATAAAAATTTACCGAGTAACTTATTTACATGTAGTCCGTAACCCGATACTGGTTAGGTTGTAGAGCTCGGTTAACATAGTGAGATAACAGTTGTGAAATCCTATTAGAAACCCTAGAATGAATTCCACCGTGTCCAGTCTGTGATGGAGTATACCCTGGTCTTAAATAAGTTAGTAAAGAAGTCCGAGCAATATTTATTTATTTCATGGAATTAGTACTACTTAAGAATCAATTTTAGAAATAATAAGGTACTAACAGTCTGCCCGACTTCGGGTTAGACAATTATCTTAGTAGAAGTTTAAAGGAACAGATGTTTAACCACAGTTGACGAATGTCATCATAAATCTAGCTAATTGTTTATATCTAGACATTATATATAGTTTATGCCCATCCGGAATAAACATTGAAAGATTTTTCAAAAGGGTGCCATAACCTCTGTATTTACACAAACTCACCAGATTTGCACTCTTACTTTATATTATTTCTTTACACTATATATTACGTATGACAAGCCCGGCAGAGGATTTCAGTGAGCCGCGCCTGGCGTGATAGCGTCTAGGCTTCTTTTCGGTGAAGCAACCTGTATTCCAATAGACGAGCATTGTTGGGATGATACGAATCCAAAACTGCCATGGTTTGATATATTCGCCATCATGTTTAACGATTTACGCATTAAACGGGGCTACGCATTCAACTGGTATTAGAGTTTAGGAAAAGACGTCACTCATTTCACTGCCAAAATCTGTCGTTCTCGCAGCGCGGCCGCGCCGTGACATCGTCATAAATTTTCTTAAACCCGTATTGGATCAGTGTTGATTGTTATATTTTGTGTTTTCCAGTGATTTCGTTATCTATAATGTCTTATCTACAGATTATATACTATTATTTTTATAAATTAAAAATATGCTACATTTTCATTATAATTTTTGTCTATTGCTTAGTTTCGGAAACATCATAAATTCGCATTAAATCCCAACAATGCCCTCACCATAATCTATTTGTAAAGCGTCCAGTTAATGTTTTCAATATTTATTTTCGTAGATGACCGCGTTCGTAATGTTTAACGTCCAACATGAAGATGAACGAAAGTGTGGACGCGTCTGCGTTGCGTCTGCGTCGTTGGATACGTCTGCATCTGTATCAAGCTTCGTATCAAAATACAAATAGCTTCAGCGTTGGAATTTAACTCAGGACCGTAATAATCTAATTAGCTGGGTACATACATGGTTAAGAAATGTTTAAATGGTTAAATTATGTTCCTAAGCCTATGATAGACCAACAACGACGGAATCCATAACCTTAAATAAATAATGGACTTGACCCAGTGAGGGCGGACCGACAAGGGTACCCGAAATTGTGTTCACATGCCTCGCTTTACCTAGTTCGACCTTCCTAAAGTTTTTGTTGAACTTTTTATCGTGCCTGTGCACTCGTTGCTTTTCGACGCGATCTACTATGCCGAGTTGATCGCTAACGAAGTGACATTTCAACATGTTTTAGTGCAACATCAAATGCCATTCCTGTCCTTTCTGGCTGCGTGAGACACTTTAAAGCTTTTAAATCGAATTTCCTCAGCGAACGTTGCCGGGCAGCAAAAACGTCTCCGCTATACCGAATTTGATTCGCAGTGCAGCAATACAATGAAGTTACGGTTCGCGCGGGTGTCGCCACAGGGGCGCGGGGCGGGGGCGCAGGTCAATGACGTCCCTCGTCTGGGGCCCGCGCCCCTCGCCCCACCCGTCTCGCTCGCCTGAACCAGTCCCAGCCAAGTCATGTAGCTTACCGCTGTACCATCTCTATCTAGTTTACACGAAGATACTGTACTAGATTCGTCTACCTGCTCAACATTCTTGTTAGGATGCACTACATGTGAGTTTGCGCTATAGTTTTTCTGTTTGCATATCCACGTATCATCGTATCAAAGGTTTATTGCGTCTCTTCAGTACGAGCGAATAAGAGCTATATAGACTCAGAACTCCCACGTCGACTGATATCGTGTTAATTGGTATTTGAATACCGGTTTCGATGATATCGCGAGGTTGAAGCGCGGTTAAAAATGCGCGGCGCCGGTGTGTGGCGCAACAATCGCTTTCGCAAACTGTTTCGTAATCCAAACTAAGCCGAAAATAGGCGAAAGTTTCTAACTAGGTTGGTATACATTTTTTGTCTCTGAGCTAGCTGTTAAAAATATATATGTTTATACCATACGAAAATGTCTCCGTGTTTGACACGATCATATGGTGTGAATCATGAATCAAAATGGTATACGAGTTAGCGGTATACAAATATTGCTATACGAGTTTGTACTCTATTTTATCTGTATGTTTTACTGTGTTTACGTATGTAAAAGTAAATTATAAGTATTTAATAAGTTATAAGTAATTTACTTATACGTAATAACGTTTAATGGTTTTTTGGTTCAAACATCCCTTCTGTTGTTATGGGCTGTGATCCGGTACGTTTGAAAAATTATATAGGTGTATGCATATTAAAAATATCTGTATAAATTTACTTCAGTAGCGGAAAACTTATGAGAAATTTTCCTTGAAATATTTAACTTTATTTTTACAATGAAATATATCTACTGTCTAAAATATTAATTATAATAATGAAATAAAATAAGGTGTTAAAACAGAAGTACAATAAAAAGTTACTAGTGTGATTTCTTTAACTTTATTTTTTGTCGATTGTAAATTATTCCATAAATCCGATCTTCACATTCCAATTTCTCGGCTGTCCTATATCCGAATTTAGGTAACATTAGACATTTTTTTTGTAGAATATAATGAAAAGATATAATAATATATAAATAAAAGATCACCGATATTACTCGATTATTAATCGAATGTAACATTACATTACGATGTAAAAAGGTCAAGTTCGGGTTGACGTGGATTAACGTCAAGTGAAGAAGTTCCTGCGAACTATGGCGTATATTTCGCTCGTCATCAGTAGAAATAACATAATATATATATTAAAAACAGGTGTCATCACCATCCAAACCAGTCCGCGTGAGTTCAGCAGCACGCTCACATTCTCGCCCGACCGAGCGGCCGTCTTGATTATTAACTAAGTACTCTAAAGATATTAATTATAGCCGCTATCTTCATTAATAATATCGTTCTGACGAAAGCGAATCACATTAATTTATTATACTTAGAACGAATCAAGCTTATCTTTGGTTTTAAAACAATTAGATTGATATGTCTGTAACGCGATACAATAAATTACAATTTTTGTGCATTACTTCTATGACTATACCTCTTGATCATACCTATATAACTAAACTTCAGGTTAAAAAATTGTATTTAGATACTAGGTTATGCTTTTTAAGATTATTTATGCAGGAGTGATTTCTGAAAAAACGCGATGTTATAAATACTTTTTATTAGACAGTGCCATTTGGAATTGATGAAGAGTTGTTTCTAAATTTATGTTCTTAGAAAAAAACACGGTTTCACAACAAAAAACAACCGCCGAGCGAAGCTTGGTCTCTACCAGATCTTGATCTTGATTAGATAATCAATTTTGATATTTGTAGCGTTTATGTTATGTTACCTGGAATATCTTTATAACTACCGCAACCGTATGGTTCACAATCACGGCCGATAAGTTTCCTAATCTTATGTAAGTCTCGGCGCTTTGGATTGCTTCAAGAACCATTGGTACTGATTTACAAACATACATATTGTATGTACACAATCCGAAGTAAATATAATATGTAGCTGGTAGTAGATCGCATATTTCGGTGTTTGTGATGAAAAATCATTCTGCAAAATTCCTGCGAAATAGCCTTAGTTTAAATTCAAATAACACTTCTATTTTCATATATTGGAAAGCTAATAATGACGCTAATGCAGCAAAAAATCTAAGTAAATCTGTGATTAATATTATTATTTATCTGCTATCTAAATACCTCTATTAACAATAGAATAAAATATGTCAGTAATACGAGTACGTGTCATAAACCACTGATCAAATATCAATGAAGGCAAATTTAGATATATAGTTACTGTGTTAAATATAATTAAAACAAGATATTATCAGCTTGCTAATGCTTCGTCAGCATACTGTCCATTTCCTGGTAAATTCGACGTAGCTATAGTGGGCTACATTTATTTCCTTCGCCTGTTTCTAAGATGCTATTAATAATATTTATGTTGTCCTTGGATCGCACTGAGCGGCAATTTACAGGTCACTCAAAGGTGAATTTTATTTTGTTTCGATTGTAAAATTCAACGGGTTTTCCAGGCTTAAATAACTTAAGCAGACACTCCCGATATATCACCTAATAAATTCAATTCATCAATCCAGTAACTCATACTCCTTACAATTGAAGAAACTAACCAACCAACGTTTCATCGTTATGTTTAAAGTGATAAAATTATCACAAGACATAAAATTGTCAGCAAGGGCCGATTTTTACAAATTAAAACCCAATATATAAACAAAATTGACACTAAACGGCGCCGACCGATCGACAAGTCAGCACAGGTCTCTCCTAGTCACCAAGAAGGCTTGCAACGTCATCCCCTACGCTGCTATCAAGCGGAGAGCTGACCTTTGTATGAGAAGTTATTGACTTCTCGACATTGACACGGACACGTTGAAGCAAAGTTTGTAGTTTGTCTTTGGAAAGTGTTTATAAATCCTATTTTAATTTACAATTTCAGTTTCAGCCCTTATGCTGCTTGAAAGCCTTCGACATAGCTTAACCGTAGCGCCGATGCGTCCAACATTGTATACGTTTTAACGATTGATTTGTTATTGTGACAAACCAGATCTAATAATACGAGAAACGGTCTACGTACATATTTATGAACATATTATAAGCGCATTCGAATTCTATGAACAGGTCCGTCATATAATGTACGCATAATTTATTGACGTCCACTATAAATCTGGAACATATCGATAAGGAGAGTAAATTGTACTCATGTCGTATATAATAAGTTCTTCAAGTCGATATATAGAACGATAATAGAAGTAACGCGGAAATAAAGATCAGAGTACAAAGTTTACAAGCGTTCAATAACAAATACGGTTGACCTTCGACCACGGCGTTAGTTTTTGTTATTTTCAAATAAAACAAAATCAACGATTTTCAAGTGTTAATTGTAACAATGAGGGAGTTACTTAGCGCGTGGTTGATAGTTAAATTGGACAACATCGCTGGTAGCAAAATTTGTTTAGTACATCTGGTACCTTTAGACAGTAGTATTTAGCTATATTGGAGGCCTTTGGGTGGCTCAACAACATCCGACACTGGGGTAGGCCAATAACTACTCAATCAATTCGTATCGATAGAACATGGAAGTACACTCAACCTCGCAGTTACCAAGATAGTTGCATATAATCACAACCCGTAAAGATTGCACAGACGGGTCTATTCACACATAGCTACAAAACAGTTCAGGACATAGGAGCAGTTCATTGCGCCCGTCAGTGCGTGCGAAGACTTTACACACCTTTGAGAACTTTCTGAAGAACTCTCAGGTGCGTGTCTTCCCTCAAGATGCTTGAACCACGCATACATTGAAACTAATTGCTATTACAATTTTACTTATAGTTAACCATAACAATTACAATACAAACACAACAGCATGAAAAATTGCGAATCGCGAATTCCACACGAAACAATATGGCTACGTTTTAGTGTATTTGAGTGTGTGTGAGTATTTGATTCACGAACCCGGAAGGAAAAGTCCCTTGTTTATTAATACAGCGTGGCGCAGCGTGCAACGCGGGTTCGACTCCGCCTACGGTATCTTGTGTGTTTCGAATCGCTGCCCCCACTAATGACCCCGTGATACTTGTAACTAGGTAGGTAAAACTTTCAAGTGATACTGGGGATTATGTAGCTACGTGGACATTTTACGGATGACCTGATAACCTGTTAAGTTAGATCATACAAGTGAGACTCACTTTGTATCAGTCTTAAATCTTACATATCAAAACACTTTATTATCGTTCATTTGATAATTATGTAAATATAAATGTTGTGTATAACCGTTATTTTTTAAGGTTAAAATAACCATAACACTTGCGTTTAGAATAGTCGTAACGTGGGTTTGTACTCTGGTTTAACTGTTCGTGTTATCTTTGTTGTGTGTCAATGTGTGCGTTGCCTTTGCACTACAGGTAATCTGTAATGTGTAAGAGGGAAGGAAAAATCCTTAACACATTTAATTACATGTATCTCTTGGTACAGACGCAGATAATGTTCGTGTTTTAAATAATCATTACGTACCCGGAAGGAAAACTCGTTGATTGCACAGAGTGGATGGGAAAATTTGAATATTTTTTCGAGTGTGCACAACACGATATGTCGTTCGATACATTTTCATCCATTAAAATTCTAAAGACAATGTATATCGGATCATCGTCGCAGCTTATATACATCGCACATTCGTAAATATAACATCTGCTCAAATAACGGTACGGGTACGGTCTGGAACTACATCAATTTACGGCATTATTTGATGAGCATTTCCATGCTACAGGGAGCACGTTAGGCAGCCATGTATTTGCCCTTAAATAGTATTTAAGCTTTGCCACGATGCTTCCGTGTAGTATAAAAACTTTCTACGCTTGGATTCTCTTATTGCCCTACCACCGTTCCCCTATAACGCACTCTGTTACAGTAAAAGTAGATGAATATTAACTTATAATAAAGTCAAAAATTGCAATTGAAAAATGTTTCCTGCTACAACTTAACAATCGATGTCGGAGCGACGTAGTAAAGGTGAAGTGTTACAAATAGTTTGTACTATACCATACTATATATACAATACACTTATATTACACTGCACAAGTAAATAGGGGCCTCACGCGGATGTGATCGGGGGTCAACGGTTCTCCTTGGAGGGCTGTTCACCTCGATCGACCTCATACGACAAAACCAAACGAAAATAAAACTTCACGCATATCGCCCGATAGATCGCGCGCGATTATCGCTTAAAGGTATTAGCGTGAATTATTTCTTAAACTAGTGCTTGAAGTAGTATAGCGATGGAAGTAAGTTTTTGTCTAAAACAAAAATACACTTGAACCGTTTATTAATTTTGTAAAAAATCATAGGTTGTAGGTAAGGCATTTAATGTAGGTACTCGAATGTTTCATTAAGCAATATTAATTAGGTTATTCTTGTCAATAAACTTCAACTCAGTGCGTCATTTCAGATAAATAATATTTTATTATTTAATTGCATTTATTTATTTGTAAATCCCATGAATAATAATCAATTGTTTTTTTTTTAAATTAAAATACACTTCAAGCACGAAGTGTTTGATTTGGTTACTAATTTTGTAGATAGGTGTATTTAAAATGGACTCGGGTCAATGTTATGTACATCAATTTCTTCTTCAATAGCATAATTTATAAAACATTGCTCTAGAAAATGTACTTATAAAACTAAGGTGCATGATATCTGATCCCTAACATCAACCTAGGTATGACTATTTGTTTGTTTACTATTATTATAGACTAGTAAACCGCCCTCGCTTCGCTTCAGAAACTACGCCTTACGCTTAGAAATAGCACTTGCATTGTATTAAGACTGGGTTTTTCTTACAAAAGTTTTTTTAGCTTCACCACAACACGTCATCGTCAAACTAACGCATTGAGCAAGCAATTTGATGCGATTAAACCAAGTACTTCGGCGTCTACGTGATCAAAAAGACATAGAGACCTAGAGGAATTAAAAAGATCTAGAGTGGCAAAGCGAAAAGTAATTTCAGCTTAAAAGCCAGTAACGAACTGGCGTTGTACAAAGTGCACCGGTTCTGATGAAGTCGAAGATAATTTATTTGAGACGAGATAAAAATTAAAAGCGACCTTGAGTTATTTAAACTTTTCTTCTCAACTGACTGCTTACTAATATTTACAGCACACAAACAAATAGACAAGTCAATAAATTTTATATTTTCTCCACATTATTTCACTAATGGTAAATACAATATCAATATTAGAGTCAATAATAATTTATAATTAAATTAACCACAATGCTATATGTACACATACACATTGACAGACACCAACCGAAACACACACACACACACACTAAACTAAAACCTAAAACAATTGTATTATATGGATTGTAAGCAGGACAAATATTTTCATCTTAGGACGGACACTTAAGCAGCTTCAGTATAAAATGTACTGATGGATGCAGCTCGTTCCAAGCAATGCGCCTGTATGTCGATCGAGACATATATACATTGTTATATGTTTGCCCTTCAAAACTGACTCCTTTGGTAAACCAATAATGATATGAAAATTGCAGAAAAAAAAACAGATTTGAGACTTTTGCTTTATGACATTGCTTTATGACAGCATGAGGGTTATATTAAATTTACTTTGTAGAACTCGAAGATTAGGAGAATTTTGAATAATAATGATTATTTTATTTATTGTACAATAAATTTTGACAGCCCGAGCAGTAATTAAAACTCAAGGAAGACAACTCAACAAACCTAACTTCCTTCGTTCTTGATAACTAATTCGTACGATGACACGTGTACCAGTTTCTGGCATACCAGGCCACGTAGAAAGTATTTCACTTTAACGAGTTATCTTGTGTTATATCTATTACAATGTAACAGCATCAAATGGAATAATGTACAAAGTAAAAAATAGGTAACAATAAAAGTTCACAGAGTCACACTGCCGCACTAAGGTTCCCTGTGTTGCAGGAGGCCTGGTCGTACACAAATATGACATCCAAGCAGTGTTGTGAAATTTTTAATGG
>DWPT01002442.1:0-16169 GCA_018251895.1 Agathymus mariae mariae | reverse complement strand
CGGTCACGATTAGCCTACGCGGCGCCAGCATGGTACGCGTTGGCATCTAGATGGCAGCGTAAGCGCTTGCAAGCGCACAGAACCTGTCTCTGAGGACTATCGCGGGAGCGAGCTGCTTCGTCCGGAACGATGTGGTGGCGCGTGATCTCAAGGTGGAAACACTTGAGAAACATGTGGTCCGTTTGGCGAGGTCGATGTACGACCGAGCCGATAACGAGCCACATGAATCTCTGAGAGGGATCGCGCCCCTGCACGCCCGGCCATCGGAGGGGTACCCGCTTCCGTGGGAGCTCTTAGAGATGGAGTAGTCCCTTTTGGGACTCCGTCTGCGACGCAAGCTTGTTTTACGGCATGATTGAAAGGGGTCCTCCCCGCTAAACAGCGGGGTCTCACCTTCTCCACCGGGAGACACTTGTTCTTCCGAGTTTATGTCTGGGTAGAAAGGATGACCTTGAGGCCCAAATTTCCCCACGTCCCGTACGCCCAGAAGGGCGGCGGACGAAGGAGGACCCCACTACGTCTACGTCACTACATAATGTGATTTGAAAGGATATAAAATTCTACACAATGAGATAGAAAAACTACGTTAAAAAAGGTTACAAATGGCACTATATAAATATATAAAATGGATGAACTAAATTCAGTACGTTTAGGCATTTATTTATATATTTATGCCGTTGAAATATTTAGATGTTGAAGGTTCTAATTTTATTATTCATGGCAAAAGTTGGTAAGTAGTAAATAGTGTATCACCTGTCTAACTTTCTATTTATAAGTTTTTAATCACTTTTCAATATTAAATAAATACACATTCACATAATGACTAGCATAGTCTGTGGATTAGCTTCAAAAATCTATATTGAATAATTTGTATGATAAGTTTTTCCGGTTACGTAATTTTTTGGAAGTATCTATCTTTTTTTTTTTTGTTTTTAGTTATTTTTGCCAAATTTTTCCCATTTCCCACAGAACCATCAGATGTCTGAATATGGTTCGTAAAGATCTTGACCGTTTTTTTGAGTTCACTTTATACTTAGTACATGTTGTATTGTTTAATGAGCCTTGCATAACTGTTAAAACTATTTTTTACTTTCTTAATTTAGCCTCAAAGCTGTGATTGCAATTGGAATAAACCCCTTTTAGACAGTAAAACCAAGACACGTGTACTTTGCCTGGCAGCAGGTCGCCATTAGCGCGAGCATTTGTTCTCATGAGATATCATCTCCCTGTGATGCTTTTAGCAGCGAGTGTGCGTTTTTAGCTTTGTCACATTTTTAATAGGTTTTTATTCAACACTAGCGATTGCCACAGCTCTCTTTGTGTATTTGTACAGATTTATAAGAGACGCGAATCTTAAGCCTTTGACGCTCCATTTTGAATGATTGATTAGATTTTTATTGAAGTAGCAAACTCTCCTCGCTTAGCTTCAGAAACTTAGACATAGAAAAAGTTTGTGTCGTTCTGTGAATTAGAAATACACGTATTAATTTATAACTTATTATATTAATTAACTGAAGCTTACTGCAATATATTAGTGAAGACCATAATGAAATCGGTAAAGTTGTTTCTGAGATTAGCGCGCACAAATGCACAGACAAACAGATAAAAATACGAACGACTATTGTTTTGAGTTCTATTGCATTAAAATCGCTCCTAATAATGTTTGAAGCGATCAAATAAAATTTTATTATATGTACAGATCTAAAAATTTCGAACAGCCACATGATGTAATTCAATGAATGAAATGTATAGTCTAGCCTGTATTGAATCTGTTAATGAAAAAATATTCATTATATATATTATCTGTTCTTATATATATTATCAGATAAGGTAATTTTGAATTAATAAGTTAAGTAAGTTAAGACAAGGACGCCTGGAAATAATAGTGGAAACCAGTTCCGCACAGGTTTAAACTTTTGTTATCACTATGTTGTTTAAAAGATGTGCTGAGGAGTTTCTTTCGCCGCTTATTCTCCTCATGTTAAAGCACCTCCAGGAAACGGTAGTAGAAGCAGAAAATTACGTTCACAAGTGTATTTACAGTATACCTACATGATTAAACGATTTTGAATTTGAATTTCAAAAGTAGAACTCTGGAAATCATATTGTATTGGAACAAAATAAGGAATAATTCTAAAAAAATAATATTGTTAGGTACATAAACATCCAGCAGTTATAATACAAAATAGATAGACGATGTTGTCAATTTACGAGCTAAATTTATAATTTTTGTGAATGATTTTAATTTACCTTGTACTTACGCCGATAACGTTACACGACTGGATCTATGATTGCATTTGTAATAGTTATTTCATAAATTACCTCGTCTGCAACCAGTTTCGTTCAGATTTTTCGTTTCTGCAACTTTCATACATTTTAGGAGAATAGAAATAATACCAATATGAATAAATGAATAATATTGTTTTAGTAATAATATTGTGTTAGTAATAAAATTAGCAAAGACTGTCTTCACGCCTGGGTCGAGATTTAATTCGCGATCAGAACAAGGTAAGGTGAGGTGAGCAAGGTCGCCCGACCATTAGCCCAACGTTTCTTGCGATAGCGTCAAGGGCTAATGAGGTCTGGAAGCGGCGAGCCTATCTATCTGGGAATTGTTTTCGTGTTACTAAAGATGTTTATATATGAACTGTACTTTTTCGAGTGTCCCTAAAAATCCCGTATTTTCGGTTGACGGCGATGAATAAGACAATAAAGGATTTTTTTTGGAAATATGAATCTGATGCTTAAATTAATAATTTAGTAATTTATTAGTTTTAAGTTTCCCTTTTTGTTTAATATTTAATATTGTATGTTTATAAATAGGGAAGAAGTTACATCCATCATCAAAACTCGAGCTGGTTTCTCACAGAGCATCTTAGTTCTTTCGGTAAGCGGTCTCTATAAGGTCACCGTTCTAAAGAAGTGTGTCTGGTACCACCTTATTCTATCGCAATTCTCGCTAAAGATATAAGTATTAATGTTTTCTTGAATATTCTGTAATTATATCGGTACCTTTGTGTCGATTAATATTTTTTGATATTTATTAAATAAATTCTTTCGTTATTCGATATTTCAGATTCAACAACGCGGTGTTTTTCGCCTGATTTCCTACAAGTATTATAAACTAAACTATCATTTCATGAATGCTCCATTATAAATACAATGCTAATTTTATAAGACAAAAAATCATATAAAATATTGCTTCGATTTTACCAGGACTAGATAAATTGTCATTATAACTCTTAATTTACGCCACTTACAGTGTCTTATTAATTATTCGTTATTAATTGTTGTACTGGTTGTAATAGGCGTCGGTCACTGCATATAGTTTAACGTTTTGACAGCTACCAAACATGTGAAGTACAATAATAATATAAACTGAAGTGCAGCGTTACTTCCATCTAATCAGTCTTGCTCCGCGGCCTGGTATAATAGAGATGTCACTCACCTCCACGACCATTTGTTCGCTAAAGCACCCAGTAAACTAGGTACATAAATTATTATGTCTTCCGAGTGTAAGGAACTGCTCAGGAATTTATTAGATACTCACGGATTAAAATAAAGCGGAAAGCGGAAAGGATCTATCAGAACTAAATAAAACTTAGTTAAACATGAAGTTCGTTTGAAATTTATAATTATAATATATTTATATAGTCAATTTGAAATTATGTTTACTGTTAGATAATATTATTAAATTTTATGTTTCATTAAAAACTGTTAACTTTTTTCTTGTCAGTAATGATGGGTTAAAGCTTTACATGATAGGAAAATTTTATTTATTGTGTATCTAAAAGTCGCTTTTTATAATTGTCTTATTATTGTAACTTTACTTCACTCACTGAATTCATTACGTAGATGGTGAGTGCTTCGAGGAACTGTTTGACTTGGTGCCCACTTCAACCTTCCACCAGTCGACAAAGCTTAAAGTTCTGTCTATATCAATTGAATTACTTGCAATACTCCACAGCTGTATTCTCATAACCTTTTTTTACTGAACACATCGACGACTCCTTGCACTAAGACGATAATTAAAAAAAAAATAGGACAAAATATTTACCGTTTTTTAATATCTTTTCAATCCGTTAGGCCACTGATTTTTTTGTAAAATTTAATCTTGACATCAACAATAAATGATAGGTATTCAATAATTTGCATTGAAAGAAAATATATTTCACAGATATTTACATAATAGTTCAATAACTAATAACAAGTATCATTTGCTTAATATTACTTTTTTTTAAATAAATATCAAAATTTATTAATTATTATGATATTGATATTTTAAATTTTTACTTATTGTTATTTTATATTCGATATAATTGATCCCCGATTTATAATCAACTTAATAAATGTTTGGTTTCGAAAAGCCATTTTATTTTTTACAGAAATTATCATATACATATACATCATCTACGGAATATTCGCAAGTTCAGTTTGTTTTTAAATGAATTCCAGTAACTTTAACTCTTGAGATAATTTTAAAATTCACCTTTATCGTGCTCTTGCCACCCTCCAACTATCAAAATATAATCTACAATCCCCCGCCACTCATACCTTATACCAACCCCTGCTGGAAAAATAGTACCAAGTGCTGACAGCCATTCTGTATAAAGCAAGGGGATGGTTTAAAATATTATGCGTCGTGGAAATGTATTTTTTTGCCTTTTAAAAGAACTCGTCGTATTGGCAAAGAAAATTTTAGTAAGGAGCGAAGCGAATGAATGGTTTATTATTTTTTTTGCACTTTTTGCACCGTGAAGTAGCTATTAAAATAATTTTATTTGACGATAAGCTAAAATTTGTAATAATAGAAGAAAACGTAAAAATACAGGGTAAATTTAAAAAGGTTATGCTCAAATTGACAAGAACCTCATCTGTTTCAAGAAACAAGCATACAAATATACTATCGTATACTAAACAATTTGACTGAATTTGACATCAAGTGAAAATCGTTTGCAGCATACGACTTTAGTGCCCTGCGTCTAACAACTTAAAACATGTTTCTATAGCAAGTTGACAGTATGATTATTGAAGTTCTTCTGCCCTCAGATCTGAGATACGTCTAGTTTTCCACGATTGTAAAAAAATTACTGCAGTTAATATGGCGATGTTTATGGAGCCAGGTGAATTTGTTTTTCTTCGAAAAAAGTGACGAAGTAAGTTAATGATTTGCCTGTAGCAATAATGAAAGAGTAGATATAAACACAGTTTATGGGTAGTATGTACATTATAAATGAATAAATAACAAAACACTCTTAGAAATAAACACGTCTAATAGTACCGTTGAAGTTTTTAGACTGTATTTTTTTATGAATGCATAGTTTTTATATGACGTACAGGGGAATTCTTTTTGTTATATGATAATGAACTTTGCGAAACTGTATTAGAAGCAAAATAATGATGTTTATAAGCATATGCATGAAACATAATGTGAAATAAATATTAAATTAATATGAATTTACTTTGCAACAATCCCCAAGCACAATGTATGATGGTATTTACTTCTATACATGCATAGAACCTGCCTCCATGCATGCATGCATGTATGCGTGAATCACTGAAGTGATTTCAACTGCAATTTAACTAAGAAAATAAAACATTTCAACTCGGTGACAGTTTCTCAGAGGAAAATGTCATGCGGAATGGCGCCTACGATAAATCTGACGCGTCACAATAAGCGGTGCTGGCGGTCGAAATCAATTTGCTGTACATAAGGTAGACAATTACAGCCTGTTAGGTTTTTAATTAAATTCAATTAAAGTAATGTTTCATATAAAATTATCTTATAAAATATAATTATTAAATTTTCTCATTAAACTCCCTGTTTTCTGAACTCACTTATAAAAAAATTGAGATTAGGCTTTAATGAAAATATGGCCTAATGTGAACATCGCACATTTTTCCGAAAATAAGGCCAAGATAAGGGTGCCATCAGATTTAAAAGATTTGTATGCCAACGCTGCGCAATCAGTGTAAGGTGTACATATAAAAATATTTTATAGGTTCCTTACAGCGTTACGTGAAATAACGCCTATTGTAAATAGCATATAATAATATGAAGACACCATTGTGTATGAAAATAGGTTAAATTTGAATATCAGTCAGGTGTTGACCGTTTGTGATGCTTGATTGGATCTTATGGGTGTTATTGGCGTTATTGGTCTTAAACTGTGGATTTAGTAAAATAAATAAATAAATCAATATGTTTCATACCACCCAAGGCGTAAGTAATCAAAGTAGTATGAGAGAATAAAAAGGTACGTATTTCTCTGTACGTAAAGTATTATTCGTTATTGTTGATATTATTATGGACTTGAAAATGATTCATTACAACAAGACCAATGTACATAAAATGTAAAAAAAAAATCAACATTAATCAAACAAATTTTCTCATTTTCTCCATCGACACCCAACAATAAATCAGGTAACATTTTATTTTCCTTTGTACATATATTAAAACGGAATCGTCCTAAATCCATCGAACCGAGCATCACGAACACGTGAAAAGCTATCCAAACGGATTAAAGAATATCAATTTCGCCAGCAATTCGATGCTATACATCACTTTTATTCCCCAGGTTGGCGCGTTGTGTACCGCGGAGCGCATATCTCTTGAGTTATTTCCCTCGGATGAAATATGTGGCAATTTCTTTGAATAATACATGGGCCATATTTCAACCGCTACGGCTACGGGATACGGCCTACGAGCGTAGCGCTGTAGAAAATATGGCTTCAGGAAGCTACTGTGATGTTTCAAGTTGTTTTATTTGTAATCTTCCGTGGAAAGTTGAAAGTGTTATCGGGATGCGGAGGGGAATTTATTTGTTTATGTATGTACACGAAACGTGTCTCTCAGTGTAATATAGGTCAACTTCGTATGCTGCATGCACGTATGTTTTTCCGAAATCATAGAAATTCAGAAGGTTCTTTTACCCGAGTAAGTTTTCTAAGGTGTGTCATCTAAGCTGTATAGTTGATAGTATCAGGCGTTACTTTGCGGAAATTCATTGTTATTAAATTAGTATTAATTTACTTCTATACATGCATATAACCTCCCTCCCTCCCACAAAGGAAAACATGCAGTTATGTATGTATGTTGGTATATACTTTTATTTATCATACATTGTATATACCATCATACATTGTGCTTGCGGATTGTTGCAAAGTAAATTAATACTAATTTAATATCTAAACTGTACTTGTCCGTCATGATTGAACGTGGTATGAATCCTGCTCGGTTCAAAATGAGAAGTTAACTTGTGTACCCTGCAGAACGTATGGTCACGTCAGGTCCCTTCTGATGGAAGTAGCTGGGCTCTTAGGATTCACAATCTAGCTGGCTTCTATTTTTTTTTAGTCACGCATTAAGTATTTTTGACATCCTTCGGTGTCAGAATTGCCCATTGTGGCCTTTGTTCAATACGGTACGAAGTAAGGCTGTGGAAAAAATTTTATTATTAGGAGTTCAGCTTGCTTATTTATCAGTCAAAAAAAAAAAACTTTACTGATAAGGTGAGCAGAAAACGACTGTAAGGTAAAGTCTGTTACATTTTACACTATGCTCTTTCGTTCGATCACTGTGCGCACCCCGTCCTTGGGCAGATGTGCGAATGTGTGGCTATTTACCACTTGTGTCACGTCAGAAGTCTTTTGCTATGTCGTTTCTCAAAGATCGGATAAAATGTAAGCTAGAGAGAAATACTATACATATAGAAAATAGTGCTTAACTACGCAAGCAACGTTTAAATTCAAATACCTTTCTAAGTTACATGTATCACTATGCTTGAGATTCTTCTCATAACAGTACGATCTGCAGCATTAAGTATATTATATAAAATGAAAATAGTAAGTCCTATTTAATTCATCTGATGCTTTTTGCAAATTAAGATTTGGGAGACAAAAGGACACTCACGTAGGTGTAATGGCTTCAAAACGAAACACAATTATAAAATTCTAACGGCCCGCCCCTATTTCGTTCGGATTCAACAATTATAGACATATAATTAATACATAGCTTATGTCCATTCGGGATAATGTACCTTTCAAATGGTAAAGTAATTTTTGTAGTAGCTGCCATGGTTCTGAAGCATACCTTCAACATATGCATAAACTAATAAACATTGCGATACAACTCATATTATTACATATTTAGGTAATTTTAAATACGCCACATTTTGTTTTCACTACCTTCATAAAGTGCTTTCATACTGAGGAGAAGAAATGGCGAAAGAAACTCCTCAGCATATCATTTAAAATTACATACGGCAATTACAAAGTAAATTTTAACCACGCGGAATGGATTGCGGCATTCTTATTCACAGGAGTCTCGTCATTTATATATTCATCCATCCATAATCTTCTTTATGTACAAACTGTGCTTTAACACGTCACGTAAAAGTTCCTTTAAATAAATCACATATCAACTTTGGAACCCTATTTAAAAAACGATGCCATAAAAGAACGCTCAACTTTTCCAAGGCGATATAAAGACGTAACCAACCAGTTTATGCTTATTTCTTGTTTCACGATTGTGTGTAACATTTTTCTGCTTGCTCATTTTTTTTTTCATATAAATACCGAATTAGTTACTAAAAATATTTGACAGGCACCTATTCCTTTAAACTCTTCCCGTTAAGACTCACATGACTTTAATCTATATATTATTATAGCTCTCGGTATATGATAACAATGATAACAAACATGGAGCATTTAAGTCGTAAACAAAAAAAATATAGATTATTACTACTAGCTCCTCTCAAGATTCTTGTGTAGCATATCCCGCTATGGTTTGGATTCTACTTTTGAATCCTTCACTGTTTCCGGGATTGAAATTAGAGTTTCAAAAGAAATCAATTTTTTCTCATGACATGACGTCATTGAGTTTATTTGCATTTTTAGTTATAATTATCCCTTTACAAATCGACCAAAAAAACGTTCAATAGAATCAGCAACAAAAAAAAAAAAAATTACATACCATCAATTGCTTCGCAAAAAAACTAATCAAAATTAATGCTACACACCTCAACTCACACAATAAAATTATAAATTGACAACAACAAAAATGTCACCTGGCGTTTTTGTGCCATTCAACGTGCCAGTACAAAGAGATGCCAATGGCGTGCCAATTTATCATGCGGCTCTTGGCCTTTTAAGACAGATAATATATTGGAACATTAGAGTATAATAGACGATCCTCTCAGTCGTTCATCATGTTACTGCGGTGTTCGGTTCATACTTCAGTTTTCGACTACCTTGTTCCCTCTTAATAAAACACAAATTCCTCAGCGTTCGATGCTTTTCGAAATGGTGTGTATTTCACGCAACGTAAGGCCCTCAGAAACGCGTGTGTCTATAAATCGTCTCGAATCGGTTTCGAGTTATTGTCCGGGAGTCGTTTCAGAACTAAATTGCCGAATCATTACTTGGATGTTACTTCTACTAAACGGCATACATGACAAATGGTTGGATTAAAGTTGAAAGTTTTTATTATATTCCGATTGTGTTATTTTGTCAGGATTGATAGTTGTGCGGAATAAATATTTTATGCCACTGATAGCATTTTTCTCAAACCAGCTAACGACTCTAAGTCGAACCCAGAGTCGGTGTGGAAATTTTGCAGCAGATAAACGTTTGTTCATTGTTAGAAATAAAATAACATTATTGTACTATGACACAAATCCCGGTGCGTAGGATGTAAATATCTTATTGTTATTTTAATAGTAATATTTATTATAACAAGGTTTTAATGTCACTTATGTCTCTTATAATAAGCTTCTTAGGAACAGTATAATATGTTTGTATTTGAAAATGCCTACATTTATAATTAGTATATTTTGTAGACATCTTGATATATAAATGTATATGAACATTTAATTTTGGTAACGGTAGGTAATAAAAACGTTTTAATTTATTCAAATAAAAATTACGAACTACCAGTAAACTCATGTACTAAATTATCTAATACGCTTCACAATATATATGTTGAACTAATAAGTTGAGTCTGTATGTATCTCTTACCAATAATACTTATATTTTGTATTTGTTGGACTTAGCAAATCGCTTACAATTCGTATATATTATGCCATATATTTATAAACTTAGATAAAGACACAATAAATGTTATTAACTATAGAGCAACTTAGTAGCTCTACGGCTTGCGTCTGATGCACCTCACTATTAGTAAATACTCGATCGAGATATTTTGATGCTCGAGCTGACGTCAGTGCATATCGAGATATAAATTGTTATATAAATTTGGAACAAGACTGTCCAAATTATCTGTAATCGAGTGAAAACTGATAACAGATGTAATCGAGTAATATCGAGATGATACCTGGCCGCAACCGAAACTCGTTTCACCACACGCATGACATGAATGGCTTTTCTTACCACAGAAACCGAATATCAAATGCCGAAAATAAAAACGTTATTAACATTTCCCAAGCATATATATCCGTTACAATTTGCAACATACACCCAACCACATTATTCTTCAAAAATTTCACGAGCTCCTTCTATGCCATTTGCACAGGACGCCTGAAATTGTGATATACAGGCTGTTTCATTACTCTTACGAGTCATGCGGCGCGATAATTCAAAATAATAGCTCGCTTTACGACGCTGCCCGTAGGGGGAAGGCTTTTAGAGCGCACATACTACGGATAAGCTACATTTTGTAACGTGCACTGACAATTGGGTTGAGGAACCCCCTAGTTATATGTACATTTGTACATTTATATGTCACCTGTGCAAAAGTTGGTATTGCATGTTTTACGTGCATACAATTATCGGTATGTTACATTAAAACAGACACAAAATTTTTAGGTTTCGGTATAAAAGGCAATATGTTTTTCTGAAATCGTAAGTGAAGAATGCACAGCTTCGTCGGTTTTTTTATATCTTAATAGCCGATAAACGAGCAGACGAGCCACCTGATGGTAAGTGAACACTGTCGCCCATGGACATCAGCAAGCCCAAAGGTATCACTGATGCGTTGTCGGCCAGGAAATGAGAAGAAGGTAAGAAAGAAAGAAAGCACTGGCTCTCAAGCCCCCAGCTGGAACACGACGAGTCGTTTGGCAGCTGACTCAAGCAGGAGGGTGGTGGTTAGCCAGACACGCTTTACGGTATTGACAATCATGGTGGAAATTGGGTGTAAATCTTTGTGCCTTCGGTAGTACGAGTATGTTGCGTTAGCGCCACTTAGAATTTCTAATTCTATCCTCAATCACAGTTAACTACGCTCCATACTTCTACAATTGCAAGAAGAAATCGGTGTCCTGTACTGGACCGCAAAAATTATTTATTAAACATTACCAGAGAGTCCTCCTGTGAGTTTTGGCTAGAGTCCGTCGTGGTGAGATGCTAATGAATTTTAACAAAAACATCCAACATTACGTCATACAAACCATACCATTCGTGTTGAGCTTGCGCGTGATAATTTTAAATTATAGCTCTCCTAACGACGCTAAGGATAACGGAAAAGTTTCAGGACCGAGTCAAACTTAACATACATTACATAAATTTGCTTCTATGATAAGGAAGAAAGTTTATATATATAGGTTGTAAAATATACAATCGGGTTTGAAAGTATGTGATGTAATTTAAGCACTTACCTCGATCACGCGATCGATCACAAGTTGCAGGAATATTTTGATCGTCAGTTTTTTCAATTTGATGGAGTCAACTTCTTTACGAACTCTTAGTAGCATCAATGACGAATGGTATACTACTGAGTGATTGACATAAGTGTACACTGCTATGAACTACAAGCGATCAAACCAGGATATCCAGAACCTACTGCTTCATCATAATAATGCTACCGCGCAATTAGCTCTGGGGACTACGGAGTTTACGCCGCAAAAGATGCACCAGTAGCGTTTGAACGAAGGATACCATAGAAAAGATTTTTAAAATGGCTAAAAACGCACGCATATTGGTGAATAGTTTCTACATAAAGGTTTGACATTATTATGTAGTTTAGCAAAACTTTCTGAGTGCCACACATAAGTACGCCTTGTGTCAATTAAATATACATAAGTTATCGATAAAACTAAGCAATGACGAGATGATCAGTAGTGGGTTGTGTGACTGCTATGCCTTTTAGCTTCCAAAATTCAATTTTTGAGTAATATTTGCTACCATGTAATGTCTCTTACATTACAAACGTCTGGAGGTATATCTATGACTGATTATCCAAACTTTGTCTGGTATTCATTGTAACTACTTGTATTGTTATTGAAGTAGTATTAGCTTTAAGTCCAATAATGATTAACTTCCGTTAGGGAAATATACATTTTCTCATCAAAGTGATGGGTGACATTATAAAATACAAAATATTTATGTGCTTTCATCATTCATCAGGAAAGATAGAACATGTGTGTTCACTAGATATTTATTTAAAGTCATAAATCCCCGTGAACTACCGCGTCGAATCCCCCAAAATTGCAACAAAGGAAACGCATACATCACCACAGAAAAAAAACCAAACACGCCACGACACCGCTTATTTATTTATGAGCTCAATTCATACCAGAACCCTCTTCACGGCAATATTGAGCGATCGATATCAGCTCATTTTGTTATACGCCACACTGAGCGATCACAAAGGGACGTGTCAAAAAAACCGGCCAAAGTGTCAGTTCCCTGTGACAGACGACAGCTGGGAGAATGACAATGCTATATCGATGCGTAACAATACCCCTTACTGGGGCATTTACCCTGTTGCCATAGATTAATATGGTTCCACACTGTTGAATTGACAGACTGATTTTGCTACACCATTTGATTCAGAGTATAATTTAACTGTGAGCGTAAATCGGATAGACAGGCATAGCAAATTAACAACTGCGACGGTCGTGCAGTAGGAAAATAAATAGGGTAAAAGCCGTGAAGACGGTAATGACAAACACACATTTCACGGTCGCCGGTGTAGTGCCAATTGTGGCAAATTTGATACGGGTGGTACCCCAATGGCAATTGTGTGCTTTATAATAAATCGAGTAGTTTAATAGTCTCTATTGTTGTTAATACAAGACATTCCTGTTGGTGGTCGTTGGTGGAAATAAGACCAAAAATTTATCAATCGAACTTCCTATTGAATATATTGATTAAATTTTGCAAATAGATTGTTTTATTATAACCTATTAAGCTGTTTAAATAAAGATACGTTGTAACTCAGGTGGTGGTGATCGGGTAAGACTTCCGGTCTGGACAGATATATGTGCTGCATACGACTATTGGTTCTCGTGTTGTGATTATTATTGATGTCCTGTCAATAATATTTATGTTACAAAGAATCGAAGGTATCATGATAGGTAGGTAATAATTAAGATAATATGTGAGATAGCAATAATAACGTTATTATTCACAAATTTGATATATTTTTGTCAATAGTAATAATGATATAAGCTTCATTTTTATTTTTTATTTTATTTTATTTTATTGTATTCTGAAACAGTTCTTAGGTATGTTCAAAATTTGGCGAGCTTATCAAGAAATTCGTTTGAAATGTGTAGCAAAACTCTAAAACCTATTAATAAAAAGAATATTCAAGATTTTTATAATTAATTGTAACAACTCTGATAATTTATTTGGTCTTTTATGTGACTATTAACAAGCTTCTAAATGTTATTTTCTATTAGTGTCCTCTTGTTTGTGAAGCTTAGTAGACGAAGATAGTTTTTCTTTGCCAAATTGCCTCCCACGTTGTGACAAATAGGTGCCGATGGTCGCCTAGAAAGATTCCGAACTCTGCAGCCTATTCCAACAAAGCAATAACACATAAATTTGCGTTACATTCTAACATAATGTCTCTGAAGAATTTTATTTTATTATGATATTTATGTTGACGCCATTTATTGGCGCACTTAAGGCGAAGTACGCTCACAAAAGTCATTAAGAGCAATGCCACCGAGTGGTTGGGGGCAATAAAAATAAAATATGCGTAACATGGCGCGTAACTGCGCCTTAAGTCACACGTTGAACAGAAATGTTTGACAAATAAAAGTGTTGATGGCGCTCAGTTCAATTGCTTGTTTTTGTTCGTGGTTTCACTCGTGATACTGTTAACGACGCGGTTCGATCTTATTGGGAGCGAATTAAAATTACGGGGCTTGTGCATTTCTGTCTAAGGTAAATGAATGTCTTTGGAAAATTTTATGCCTTGCGATTTTCGATATCGTGTTTCAACTGCTTATCAAACATCTACAGAACATGAGTTTCTTCTTGCGAAATAGACCAAAAACTTCATCATATTTCACATTAATTCACGGCGTATCGTTTACTAAAAATTAATTTCATCAACTTAGTATTTCAAAGTTTTTTACGCACTTCAAACGCTATAAATACGGCTACTAGCTAACCATAAATCGACGGGATCGATAGCGTAACGAGCCTTACAGAGCACGAAAAACTTATGAAATTTCACTAATAGCGGCAGTCAACTACCAGCTGCACCAGTTTATTTGTTTTTTTGTTTATTTTAGGTCTGCTAGTGGTCACTACCCTATTCGTTAAAGGCAAACATAGCATACAATTAATTAAACGTTTTAGTAAATTGATGAAAATTAAAACTAGAATATATGGTTACTATTAGAGTACTCGCATTAGCCTCCCCAATTTTGCTTAAATCACTCAATGCCATACTTAATCCATTTGCGGTCGGAACGATACAAACAACGCAACAAAATCAATACGTAATTTTATTTCCCCCAATGGCAAGTGTCTACAGCCACTCTTACTCAAATATCAAATAATTCAAATATTTGGGCAGGCCTCATCCATCACTTACCGATGATGGATGGAGTTGTTTCCTCGGCGTTCACTTCCAAAATAGCTCAAGCAACCTCATCATCGTTGAAAATTAATACATCAGCTACATTGCTATAAGATTCACTTTAGATATCGTTGGCATCAAAAACAAAATAAGCAAATCGGTTCGTTTCATCATTTGAAATTCAGTCATCGGTTATTATAATAAAGTCGCATTTTGGTTTGATATCAGTATTAGAAGGATTGGTGGCAGCAAGTTGGCCCTAATAACCAGTAGGTCAGTGTTTGTACAATTGTAAAGGGCCCATGCTTACTCGATTGACATTATCGTTTATGTTTCACTTAACTGTAATTTATTGTGCGTCGACCTAAGGATTAGATACGTGTTATTGATTACTTTAATGTAAAGCTCTTTATTTATTCTTTTACATCAAGTTAAGCACTAGACATCCTAATGTTTAATACTTTCCATTAGATATTTAAATTACAATAATAATTAGAATATATGTTACTTTTTAGTTTAGAATAAAAATAATAAACATTGTCAGACATTGACTTTTTATATCTGAATTGTCTGAAATGTATTTATTAATTTAGAATTTAGTAGCAAATGAAATTTAATTTATTTGACAATTAGAACGCTAAGTTCTCTTTTTAAAACTCTGTAGAACGCTTTCTTTAGATCTCATCTGTATAATTTTTTTAACAAGTATACTAAATTTCCGTAAGACAATGTGTTTTTACCAGTAGTAATAGAATATTGTTTTACCAACTCGAACAACCACAAACATCAAGTAATATATTTTAGTGCCGCATAAGCTTCGATCAACAAAAAGCAGAAGCAAATACCATTGTGGCTAATCGCTTGATAGCCGACCAAATATAGGCGAGTTTGTAAATATGTATCCATCACTATACCAATATTTGTTTCCTTATCAACCAAATGCTTTAATATTTATGAGATTTGTGACAGCTTTACCATGATAACGTCATGGAGGCGTGTTATATGATTTCTATTTATAATTATACAAGGAACAAAATTCTTTGCGCGTCACCTTTTTTAAAAATGAACGAACTCTACCTCATGTGTATGCGTTTGTCCAATTAATGTGTTATTTTATTTGCTTGCTTTAACTTCGGAAACCGTTTCATGGGAAGTTTAAATAAAATAAAATTTTTACTTAATCTCAGGAAGGACTGTATGATTAGATAAATTTATTGTATAGTGGTTACCATCAACATATTTATGTCACAAATATGGACCAGCAGTAAGAAAATATTACTATTCTTGAGATTAAATATAATTGCAGTTGAAAATATATTTTCATACACAATATATTTCACAAATTTGTAGAAATTAATAAAAACATTATTATTTTTAATTACTATTTCTCTAG
>DWPT01002441.1:0-16172 GCA_018251895.1 Agathymus mariae mariae | reverse complement strand
TGCCACTTATTTGGCTTACGTTTTATACGCTCGAGGCTATTAGTTTGGTAAAAGATAAAAGTATTGAACAGGCCATTCATTTACCATGTCATTAAAATTATAAAAGGCGACATAAAAATGTGACGCATTTCGTTTCATGTTTTGTTTAGATGCATTTTCTGCGCTGGTTGCACGCAGCCAACCGATATCGAAGACGAATGACACAAACTCTTTTGCGACGGCGTAAAGGATAAGCCCAAATGAATGGCCATCATGAAGGGGTCGCGCGTTCGAGCAGGCCCAGACAGCACAGGAAGACTACGACTGCGTACGCACCTGCGTGATTTGAGAAACATTTCGCACAACTATTCAATCCGCTGCGAGCTCCTTGTGATGTAACTGCTCGAAAACGACACCTTTGATGACTTTTTCACTCAACCGGACACTAAATTCACTAAATACTCGCAGAGCATGAAAGACACCGAAAAATGCGAGTCCTCCATTGATATCGATCGGTAAACTCGGTATGTGAACATTGTACACTTCACACTTGGAGAACGCCATTTTGTACGAGTCTGCGCGGTATGGTTTTCTTTTGATGTGGAAAGGGAAATCGCCCCTCGGCCAGAGGGGGGACTCGGCTTTTGAATTGTGAGTATAGTAATGAAATAAGATTTTTTTTATGTATAAAACTTACCTAATAATGAGTCAGAAATTTTGAATTGATTCAAATTTGACACTCTGTGCCTTAAGCCATTAGCAAAATCTCCAAGTTTATTTTGGAAAACATTGATTTCGTTTGTCATACACTAGCACAATCTAACGGAATTTTCATTAACTAAATTTGACATTGACAACTTAATAATTCTAAACGTGACATTTGTTTTGTAAATAATTTTGCAGGTTGCCTCGCACAAGTTGCATGGTACAGTGATTATTTAGTTTTTGTGAAAGTAAAGTGATTGCCGTAGTACTACGATCGACAGTAATTTCAATACAGTTAAGGAACTTGTATACATATGGTAAATTTCGTAAGGTATGTAGTATTTTATAAAATCGGATAAAAAAATACAATATGTACTAAAAAATCCCATGAGCCTAATATAAAAAAAGGCAATAAAAATAAAATCTACGAGATAATCGAAATGACTGTAACAGTATTGATATTAAGAAAAACACAAATTTCATAACAATGTGACATGTCTCTAACTCTTCTGTACATACATACCCAACGCTTGTTCTAAAGACAATGTTTTATTCAAAACAATTTTTTTCCAATACGATAAATATTCAGTAATACGTCATAATATCATTAAATAAAGATATTACTATAATAAAATAATTTTGGAATTCATCAATTTCTTGTTAGTGACTGTTTAGTTAATATATACATTAGTAATATAGTCATTATATATTTACAGTTAAAACTAGAAATTCAAATTTAAAGACAGCACTTTTGACCATGGGCGATTTTAGTTTGATAGATAAAAACTGTATGAATTTTGTTTACAAATTTCACACGTTTATTGTTAGGGGTTCTTTAACTGCAACTGTTTCACAAATGAAGTTACATTACTTAGTTAGTATATATGTTTTTATGAATTGCTTTAAATTTTATGAAGTTCCATTTTATTGACATTATGGCCATCAACATTTGTCTTATTATTTATACTTGGTGTGAAACTGATAGGTATTGCTAGTAAACTCAGGACTATTTTTTGTGAAGTAAGTTGACAACGGGTTACTAATAACATGTTTGGTCTCTGACAGGGATGTTATGGGTTCATGAAACATTTAAGGTAGAGTATGTGGAGAAAATAATACAACATTATAATTTTATTTATGTCGCAAATCTTTATATCTATATAGATTTAAACTTATAAACTATGACTAATTTTAATAATATTTTTTCCTATGATTTAGGTATAAATTTGTAGTAGATCAATTGAAATCACATGTATTTTAAGTAAGTTGCTGTCCGCATAAATGTCTCATCGTGGCCTCTTGAACTCGCCAGATTCCTCAGATGATCCTATAAACATACAACATGGTTAGTAATTCCCAAAAAGGGGAAATTAATTAAAAGAAATTGTTCTTAATATACAATATTTTTGATAACATTACTGTCACCGTAAATATAAATACATAACTTGGAGTTCGAAAAAAAAAATTATGTCAACGATATTGTCATAAATACATGGAAGTCTTTCTATATGAACCTATGTCAATATGATTGAATATTCATATATTATGTCTTATCTACTCACATCATTGATCTTCCTAACATTATGATTACATATTAAACTAGATTCAAGGTAAGTCTTTATGTCATTGGTTAAGTATTACGTTTATCATATACGAGTTTGTACCGACGAAGAAAAGTTTACCTTTCTCAGAGTCAGAAAAGTAAATCAACCACTATATATGAAGATATTCACGAGATCGTTGTTATTTCAATCGCTCTGCGCGTGCAACCACAGATCACCCCAAATGTGAACAGTGAGATCTTTCGAAGACGTGGCTCTCATGTCATGTCTCATGTTATCCTCGTCTGTCGACTTGTGCAACGATAGCAACCACACTCTCCGCCTTGTGGCAATGAATTCACGGAGTACCTATAACTGCTCGTGCCCTAGAAGTCGTGTGACTAAAACGAATTACGACGATGTGTTATTTGTCACCTTGTGTGCGATGGCAGAATCGCCCCCGCCAGCCGCGGTCGCACACGCAGACGCCCGCGCGGCACGACCCGTGCCGGCAACCACGCGCACACTCCGCGCCACGGCGTCCCACTTCGCAGTGGTTGCCGCCCAGCCCGGCCGGGCATCTGCATTTGTTGACCCCCTTGCAGCGGCCGCCGTTCAGGCAGGGGATCACGCATTTGGCTAAAATGAGAAAACCATTTATGGTTTTCAAAGTGCTGCGAAACACCAGCCGAACCGTGAGATGTGCAAACAAATGGTTTGGAATGTGATGTGATTCAGGCATGCATTCACTTCATGTGGTCTCGCTCAAGAATCGAGGAACAGGTAGTTGCTTCACTTCCTAAACAACTGCTACCATATGACCACACTGAAAATTTTCAGTAAAACATATTTAATTCGTTTTGCTCTGTTTAACTTCTTCCATAGATAGAAATTATTAGATAGGTACTCTCTGTGTTTGCTGAACATAGTCGTAGTAGAGCTGCATTATGTTC
This sequence comes from Agathymus mariae mariae, assembly GCA_018251895.1. Taxonomy (NCBI): domain Eukaryota; kingdom Metazoa; phylum Arthropoda; class Insecta; order Lepidoptera; family Hesperiidae; genus Agathymus; species Agathymus mariae. Next base: position 12,994 of record DWPT01002441.1, on the reverse strand, counting down.
ATGACGGTGTTTGCCCCCTTTTAGGTGTTGCACAGCCGGTAGAATAACACGGATGGATACTTTTGATGCTTTGGCTTTGAATGACAATTTTTTCTATCGTGCGAATGGTCGAATGTTGGGAAACTATATAGACATGTAGTTTATAGGAACCCGCCGTTTACAAATGGCCAAAACAAAAAATGCAATTTTTCACTTACAAAACTCACACCGAAGCCCGTAGAATCCTTTAGGACAATCACATGTGTCCTTCTGTATGCACTTTCCTCCATTTAAACATTTCTGTGAACATATACCTGCAACAAGGCAAATGGAAAATCTAGCACACGATATTATATTTCCTACAGTACACCTTAGATCATGTAGCGTTTGATAATTTTTCAGATATTTTTTTATTGATAAACAAATGCTAATTCTACAGTGAAGATATTTATTTCACTTTAAAACACTAATAGCCACATAATATAAAACTTAAAAAATGTGAAAAAGGGTTTTTCCAAAATTGATTTCTTATATGCCTCAATTTCACAAGCATAATGCCGCGATTTTCAAAATATCGATTTTTGTTCTCATGAAACTAATTAGTAGTAATAAGAGTGAAAATATTGTTAATGCACAGTGATTTGTTCAATGTGTTATTTTCAGGAGCAGAATGTTACGGCCACCACTGATCGGACAACACGTGCGGCGCGCCCACTCGGCGACGTGGAAGAAAAATCCTCATGTAAATATATTTATATGATCTAGTTAATTTGATTTTTGTTTTTATTTTTCATTTTTCAATAATATAATTTTTCAAGAATCAAGATTAACGAAACAAAATAAGGAACAGCCTTATGAAAATCTATGTGATATACGTTGCATCTAGATTGTATAAAATATAGTGATAGTTATAAAATTGTTAAAATGAAGCTTCTTTACTCATTATAAATCACAATTTAACTTTAATAAAAAATTACAAATAATTTAACTGATTTATGCAACTTCTGCATAAACGATTTTCTACGAATATGTAGTCATTTCCTATATTAGTTAAAAAATTTAAATTATTGTTGATTATGGAAAGTTCGATGTTTCTTTCACAATTTATTACTTGTTAAAAAGAGTAGTCTAAATTCATCGTTAATTTTGGTTGTTAACAACAAAGAAAAAAATCTTTTTGTTTAATGTTTTAATTTATTTTATATGACACAAAACAGAGACACACAACAGACACAAAACAGATTCAAAAAAATTTAAGTTTTTAATGGTTTTAAAGTTTTTAATTTTTTTTTTTTATTTTAAAAGTGTAAACTTTTTAGTGTTTCTTCTTTTTCTAAGTAATTGTTTTGGTTACGAAAAAAATTTTTTCTAGACCTAGATTAATTAACATGCCCTAGGATGATTCTATAATAAGAATATTATTAATAATACATTATTACACAAAAAAGGTATCGTTCGCTACTGTAGTAGATTCCTACTGTATTTATTAGCCACGAAAACGCAACCATAAAACCGTAATCGTAAATCGTACTCGTAAATCATAACCGTTTAACCGGAACCGGTTCAGACATGATACAAATAGTCGTGCCGTGATTAAACGGTGCTACACATAATAACTATAGAAAACTTCTGTAATTAAACAGCTGGACACAATAATCCGCGTGGATCACGCCGGCGAGCTGGGGGCGGACCGCATATACGCGGGGCAGATGGCTGTGCTGGGGAACACGGCCGAGGGGCCCCTCATCAAGCACATGTGGGAGCAGGAGATGAAGCACCGCGCGAAGTTTGAGGAGCTCATCTCAAAGTACCGCGTACGACCCACCGTAATGACTCCCCTTTGGAATATAGCCGGCTTCGCTCTCGGCGCCGGTGAGTGTTACCACTGTATTCTTTTTATTTAGTAATCAATCTACTGAGGCGTGGTATACTGACGCGGGGACGTTAAGGGGTGCTCAAAAATAAAAAAGGCGATCTTGGAGCTGACCACCAAAGACTCAGTTTTTTTTACATAACCAGTGTTATGCTAAATTTACAGATGCTGAAATCCCTTTGTTCAACTCTTTAAAGAACATGTTTACAACCTTTTTAATTGTTGATTTTAATTGAGAAACCATAGAATATGAAAATACTACATCCCAAAACGACAACCTGACCTATCACTTCTCTTTTCCTCGTAATATTTCAGGCACAGCACTGCTAGGCAAAGAAGCGGCGATGGCTTGCACCGTGGCGGTGGAGACAGTGATCGTGGATCACTACAATGACCAGCTGCGTACGCTCATGGAAGACCCGAACGTGGACCAGGACATCCTGGAGACTATCACCAAGTTCCGGGACGAGGAACAGGAGCATCATGACACGGGAATAGACCACGGAGCGGAACAGGCACCCTTCTACAAGGCGTTGAGCGAGGTCATCAAAACGGGATGCAAAGTTGCTATAGCCATATCGAAACGAATTTAATAAACTATTGAGAATGTATCCAGTCCTGTCCTACCTCAATATTATGCAATTAATCGACGCGGCAAATACATACATACATACATAACGTCATTGTAGCAGACGCTTAGTAACTTAATAACAGGCACTTAGTATACATAAATGAGTAGTGTAATAAGATTATAAAATATATTTTATTTAATGAAAATTGCGTGGTTTGATTACGAGATCAACTTTACTCAAATTTAAGATAAATAATTAAAATTCTGTTGAGTGTAGTCTGGTAAAAGTTTACATTATGACAAGTTTAACTTTGTACAAACAATCCTTTATTTTAAAATAGCTTTTACTTTCTTGATCACTAATTACCACGATAACCGATAACGACCCCATTGCCTAATTGGTAGTGACCCTGCCTGCCGAGCGGTCCCGGGTTCGATTCCCGGCCGGGGTAGACATTTATGTGACAGATAAATGTTTGTTCTCGGGTCACGGGTGTTTGTGATGTCATATTTGTGTATGTCCATGCCACCCGCAACGCAGGGTATCCTACAGCGAGGGTGTGAGTTTGCTGCAGTGTGCTGCGATATGGAGTCGGTGATAAACTGATATTATAGTGACCTCCTTCGCAATGCCTCCCCTGGTAGCCCGGTGGGCAGGAGCACACCCCGGGCGCCGTGCAGTTGCCGCCGTTCATGCACTGCGGGTAGCACAGGGCTGTGCGACAGTGCTGCCCCATGTACCCTTCGGGACACTGACATATCTTCTCGTGGTTGCACCACCCCTGGTTTGCACATTTTTTGTCGCACTCCGGATCGGGTCCTGTTGGATAAGTAGACTATACGTTGACCCCATACTACGATTGCCAATAATGAAAGTTACATAGTAAAAACGTTAGTAAAAGTCAAAATTATGATAGAAAAACTGAAGACACAGTAACAGTCGAGTACTTGAATTTGTATCTTCAAACAGATGCAACCTGCATCGACCAACACCTGTACAAACAATCATGTGCACAGTATGTATTCTAATTTTAATAAAGAATGTGATAGGTACGTTCAAGCTGGTCACTCGTCGTTTGAAACTTTTATTTCATATTTTTAATTTTGTCGATGCAAACTTAAGTTATAGTTATCGAAAAATTACCAGCCATGTTACAATGGTTTAGTTATAAAAGCAAGCGGATGTACCAACCTAAAAACGCAAATGCTGTGAGCAGAGGCACCGCGAGTTGAGCCCGTCGCGAGTTCGACGACGTCCCGGGAAATAAGGCATTCGGTTAATTCACCGTTCACCTGGCGACGCGTCCAGGCTAACACATCAATACAATGGGAGGGAACACAGTCATGGACTTTGAGATAGATGCAACATTACGGTAATCGAATGAGAGTGGTGTGCCGTGCTGTGACTCGCTCTCCACAAACATTTTGATTTTTTGTCGTTCAACGCGAATGGAAATTTAAGGCTCGTGGACTGTTTTCTTCCATGGTCCGTAGACTTTAAAATCATAACAATTAAAAATGGTAGTGTAATTTTCAAAATTTTGCACAAGTCGTTTCGTTTAACTAAAAAATCAATCTGACTTAACCATAATAACGAATTCGATAAAGGCTTGTTGTGTCTCTATTTTCGAATTAGCTCCCCGCTATTACGTTTTCGTTGGCGAATATAAAATAATTCATCATAATAAACAATAGAGTAATAAAATGTCAATGGCTGTATTGTTCCGTCCGAACACGTGAACACAAACACTGCGTAGTACGAACCGGACGACAACCGTAGTCTCACGTCCGTGCTCCGTACTCCTTAACACCCATAAATGTATTATTAGTAGCGTAAGCGCGTATTACTGGCGTGTGATGAAATGCAATGTTCAGTGCTCCCAGTGTTCCACGTTCGTATGATTTATATCCGAAAGTAAAAGCATGAGACGTAGAATTAATAAGCCTGAGATCCTATTACATTCGACATTTATAGGTAATGCGTTGGAGAAATCGGTGTTTTAAATTTATTATAGAATCTCCATTAAAAAGAAAAATAAAGCGTTACACTTTTGTTTCTGAAAAGGTGCTTTAAGCTTGCGGATATTCTTAAAAATTGGAATGACGAATAAATTTTTAATACCAAAAAAATTTTGGTAATAAATAGTAAATGAGGAACGTGGGAATAGGGTTATTTATTGGAATTCACCGTGAAGGGAGTTCAACCGAAGCGTCGGCACTCAGAAACACAGGTGTGAAAGTGTTAAAAATGCGTTGGCGATACAATACCTGTCCTTTCTAAATACACACCTCTCTGCGCGCATTCCTTTTTTAGGTTTAACCTTAGAGGAGTGCCTTTCAACGGGGTGCCTCGGCCGTTTTTCAGCACTAGACCTATCTCAAAGGTAGCTACGCCACTATTGTTGCCCATGCATGGCAGGAATATACTGAACTCTGTAAACGAGTATTTCAATTATACGTCGCGACGTAAACTGAGTTAATACAAATTTTGATGTCGTCGTAACGTGCAAATTTACCTTTTGGCGTTTTAGGCACCCGACCCTGGGTTTTAATAGAAAGGAGCGGTGGCTTTAAGACCTTTGGATCGGACGATGTCAATGTATCGAAGTTGTAATAATATCTTTTTTTCGACCTCCAAGTAAAATTTACATATCCAACCTCGGAAGGAATTATCGGCAGCTTGTGAGAAAAGTGCGGGTCCAATATGTACGGCGATATGTGGCCGTTTTGAATAGCAAATACTTCCATAGATATTCCTGTAATTTAATGACAAACTATAGTTTTAACTTGCTATAATGGACTGGTTTATTCAAGTGTTTCTCAACGATTCTCTAACCAAGGACCATGTGTTCTGGTTTCAGGTTGCACTAGAGATCTTTAGATGATCACAGTCTCACTGCTTGGCGTAGGTCTTCGCATACAAGATGAGAGATTATAGCCGGATTTTTATTTTTTAAACCACTACACTGACCGAGGGCGTGATGACGATACATGTTTCATACAATCTATACTTTTGAGAACATTATAAAGAACCATCACGGGTGCAGGATTCCCCGCGGTGTTTTCTTTTGCCAAAGTATATTAAAATTGATTTCAATAAGTAAAAACATCAGTAGGACAAATAAGAGTTGTGTGCAGGATTTAAGCGAAATATCTCGAGGAGACTGATGACCAACCAACTTACCACTAAACATGCGTACTTGTCGCTGATCGATCCACAGCGAGATGTCGCTAGCCTGGCGCGCCTCCGCCTCTTTGTAGTCGCGACGGCCGGCACCCAGCGCCAGCGACATGGCCAGTGCCACACCGGCACACAGCCGCGCACCCCACGACGCTGACGACCACATACTGGACAGAAGAAAGATGTGTACTTTGAAAAAAGTCAGCCGCCAAGAATTTTGCTTCGATCAATTTTTAATTTAGTTTTAAAGTGTGCTAGGCCCAGTGAAATTTTAAGTTAAATGAGCCATTCATAACACATAATAGTAGCAAATGAATAAAATGTTCATGACAAACTTCATAAAGAACAATATTTATAACCCGAATGGGATAGTATTTCGGGAATAGTTCGGTTTCGTATGTACTTCCATAAAGAAATATGTGCGCCAGGTGCCAAGAATTAATCGAATGGAGAAGTGCGCCTCACCATAGATTCTAAACTCGGAAACATTCGTTTCTATCGGAAGGAAAATAAAAAGAAAAACTTGTCGTTTCTCAGCTAGCCCCGAGCACACCTTAAACCGATAATAAGCGTGTAACTGGCGTATAATGCGTTTGTTGACCATACAGGTCGGTCTCGGGTGTCGCCACAAAAAAAATAAAAAAAAAAAAAACAATATTATCACAGTTAACATAATTGATCGGGACCGTTGGGGACGTGCTCCCACAATGGTAGCATCGTGAGAAACGGACGACGCGCCCCGCCGACCGACGGCGACGTCTTCATTAAATAACCCGCCTGTCAAAGTGTAATGTCCATTACTTTTTTCGTCGCTCCCGATTTCGAATTATACTAACAAAAGGTGTTAACAAAAAAGATAACTCGCACGGACCTAACGGCAGGGGCGCGTAACTATTTTGTCTAGGACCACGACAAAACTACAACCTTACGGCCCCATTATGCTTGTACCTTTCAACGTTACCGTCTTTATTGCTAACACGAAGTAGTCAGTACAATGTAAGGAATTATGAAGGGACCGGGACCTCGCACAGCACATGCTCCAGAAACATGCATTACGCATGGCAGTGAACGGTAGGAGCAGTCACGTGCAAGAAAATATTTATACAACGATACGATACGATACGATTTTATACGTTCATAAATCACATATGATCAAAGTTAGAAGTAAGTTTGCAGGCTATTTTATTGTGGACGTGGCGAGATAATTGAGGATTTTAATATTGGGACGTGTGGATTATATTGTGTAAGTAACAAAACTTGAAAAATCATTGTGATTTATCTTTTTTTCTTGTGAAATTATTTTGTAACACAATTTTTGTAGGTGTATATAAAGGAAACAAATGTGTAGTTTCTGATCAGCCTTTATTTTTATAAGAGTTACTTTAGAAAAAGCAATGATCTTTTACTCTGTATATAAAGAATAATAAAAAAAAACGAACTATCCCTGTCTTGAGGAGGTTGGTACACCGCATTGTAGCACATCAAGCAGTAACTTTTGCCATCGAGACATTCTAACGAACTTTCTTATATGTATACGTTTGAACAATACATCACTTTCTTCTAATATTCTTGGTAACTCATCGTCCGTATATTTCTTCCGAGAATTCATTTTTTACATTCAATTTCAAAAAGTAACCTCGTATTATAACCATTTTTGACAAGTTGAAGACAAACAAAAGTCACTGACAAACACGTAATGACAAAAAGGATCATTTACCCTAACTACCCTCACTCGTGACAATCAGTGCCTATGATTTTTTCGTGCAATCACACAGTAAAAAACAAATGTATCGTATGTGATCATGAACGTAGTGCATAAATAAGTTAGACAGTACAGTTGTTAGAGAGTCGTTGTGGTAATGTTGTCATATAAATAACTCTATATACTTGACCAAACGCAGTTGTAGTTGAATCACAAGCAGACATTATAATATCAGTTATATATATATACAGATTAAATGTCACAAAGATTTGTTAAATTGTTGTGTAGCAAATTGTTAAAACCGCCACTTAGTGATTAAATTAATTGAATTAAATGATAATTTGTAAGAATACAGGCGATAACCTTTATTTCTTTTTACGTTTAATAGATAATAACAAAAATCACCGATAAGATACTTGTAATATGGGCTAATTATATATATATATATCCAGACACAATTATTGGTTTTAATTAAATGAATATTGAAGACTTTATTTAAATATGTATGTAATAAATGTTGCACGGCTGTGAACCTCATACCTGTGAACCCGTATACCTTATGTGAACCTTGTGAATTAACCCTTAATGATGTTTACTCTTCAGAGGTGTAGTGGAAGGCCGAACCAAATGATAAATTTCAATGCCTCAATGAGTTGTCGTAATGTGTAAAACTAGGAGCAATGTTCAACGATACTCGTGTTAGTCTATCTTCGAGTAAGCTGTAATTTAAACTTTCTATTTCACGATCCAATTTAAGATATCAAAATGGTATGAAACTCCGTAACGGTACTCACTAACACCGCACGTATATCCTAGTACGTCGTCCAGTACACCTCCTGATATATCACAATGTAATCAAACATAAGACGCTGTGACATTTGACATATTATAAAATTTTAATTTCAGTGGATATCATTTGAACATTAACTTAACGACGTCGAACAGACAGACATGTTGAAGTTTTTCTGTCAAGTATCGTGTCACAAAAATTAACTATTTACGGCGAATTCCATTATGTACGTCAATGTGGGAACATTTGTTTTTAATAAAGCAAAATTGATATGTAACTGCGAAGGATAATTATAACAACACCATATACTTAATCGATTAAGTTTTGAATGTAACATACGCGAGACCGACAGGCACATCCTGCGATAACGCTTGCGGTGGGAATGGCCGCGTACACTTGCCAAACATAACTCGTTTTCACTTATCACGCTGCTAGTAGGATACGATGAGCGCCTTCTAACTTCAATTAGCAGAGGGATTTAAATCACTTATCACATCAATTTGACTCATTTTTATGTCGATAATCGCACGGTTATAACATTTTATTCGTTAATGGAATTAATTTTAATGTTAATAAAAGCTACCGATCAAGAAGCAAGTGATTGATGGGTGGTGATATTTCGGCGCCGCGGAACAAAGGTGTTGTACCCCTGCGACGCACTTGTTAGGCTAACCAGCGTGGACCCGTAGAACAGGTAGGGCAGGGAAAAACGACGAGTAGGCTGCCGGCCCGCGCCTCGCACTAGCACGGACATGTGTCGCGGAGATTGTTTGGGGACGTTTTAAAATAAAATAAAAAATTATAAATAATAAATAAATTGCAGTGTAAATAGATCATTCATGCAAATTTAAATCATACAATACTATACTTTTCCTCAATCTTCTGTCCCTCATGTGTCATGTTGGCCATTATATTTCATAAAATGTATAATACTTTATTATTAACATACACCTCCGGTAACACTCATTTTGTTTCGTAACTTAGTATCACCAGGTTAAGCCGATTATGAAATAGTAAATGTAACGATTCTATCTATACCAACATACTATGATAAATAAAAAAATACATGAAAGAAAATAAACGGTGATAAATTATATAAAAAAAAATGTTCCTATGTTCACTCATAGATGTACAAAATTTCGACTATTAATTTAATTCGATTTCTTGTACAATCCCCTATAAATCAAACTATACGAGGAACGTAGAACTAAATTATATTTATTCGAAATTACTTATTATTACAATATGACTTAGTATTATGTATATTTATTAAATATATTCAAAGGAAAGTCCATAAATATTTAGAGGGCAACATGGTGGTAATGTCCAACAAGTCCCGCGAGCACGACCGATGAGATTATACACTGCTGGTCATGGGACGATTTCAGCCACTAATAACGCTCATTTGTTACAATGTAATGTTATCCATCTTCAGCGCAAGTTGTGTTCTTATTTTGGATGTTTAAAATATTTTTCATTGCTTACTTTTAAATATGGCAAGAGCAATGAATTCTAACTAATATGAATCGTCATAATTCGATTATTCAATGTATATCATTAGGGTCTAACGAAGATTTGTATTTTATACAGATGAAGCTAAGGAAACAAAATTATGTTCAAATGATAATTATTTTATAACGTAGGTAATATTTTACGTAGACATACGTAAATACGAATTCCTATAAAAATATTTTACGATAATTTTAACACAAATATCTCATTGTACCATATTAATATATTAATGACGTTGGACTATTAAATTACGTTCGCAAATTAAATTAAATTAAAAACTTAATATAGCCTTTTTTTCCGGAGCACTCTCATTAATTACTTGTATAACATTGATATTTCAATACATAATTGTGTATGACAGGCGTAGATATGATACAACTCGTTTAAGATTTTTAATATTCTCCAGAAACAATTAAGAGATAATTCGAACTCGATTTCACACACAAAACAATAATAAAACCCTATCTACTAGGATGTGATAATAATTATAAACAAAACTTAAGTGGGTTGTTATAGTACAAGTAAAAATATATTACGCTCAATTAGTAATACAGTGTCGATTGTGGAGGTTATCAATATATTATATCAGCATTTATAAATAAATGTCGCATCCTTGAAACGAAAAAATAAATAATGTTTTATATTCATATTAATAAAATTTAGGATTAATCTAGTTTATTTACATTAATAATGTTGTATATGAATAATAAATTAACTTCAAAAATTTTTATTGTACCATATTCAATATAAAATTATGTACTTACTACTGACCTGTCTAATTAATTTCTGAACCTATATAATAGTTAACATACACAACAGCCTGCCTATGAATATTGACTTTTTTGTAATAAACTACAAATGGGCGTTTAATAGGAAAATTATAAATAACATGTACCATTTATTTATTTAATTTAAATTATCTTTTATTCGAATAGAATGTATGGGTATCTTTATGGGTACCAATATTGAAATAGATTTCATTATAAACATTGCCTACTAGACTACTAGAAGTATTGAATGAAGAACCGATAGTTATCGTATTTTCTTAAAACTTCATAGAATATATAAAAATTTAACTGACTGTGAGTACAGGATCACTATCAAGTTATCGAGATTCACAATTTGCGATTTTAAACCTGTTCTTGTGCAAATCGCCCATCTGTAAATTGGATCAGCATCTCAGCTTACCTGCCGCGATGTCAGCTCTTCGACCGCCCGCTGCACAATTGCACTTAACTTTATGATGCCACTATTAATAACTTATGTTTACACATCATCATAGTATTGTTTACATTTTTTTATGTTTCTGGAGGATTACGAGGAAGGAAGAACGGCTGGCTACCCCCGAACGGACATGATGCCATTGTTCATTTTTCAACTTAAATACTAAACTTGCGATATTGTATTCTAGAAGGTTTTAAAACAATCTTTTAGTCGGGAAAACTTTATAGAGATACAAGTAGAACAATACCATAATGAAGTAGAATAATAAGTACAACTTGATTTGTTATCGGTGGAACAATAATTAAAACATAAGTGGGATCAACGATCTCCGATATCCCGGACCAAATTCGCAATGCAAAAATTGATATTAGCACAAAATAGCTTTATGTACCTGTAAAGGTCCTTTGATACGATTCACTGTAAAGATGAGACACACGTTAACATGTTTATTTTTTATAAACTCTAATAGCATATACGAAAAATTTTCATGAACTATCACTCGTATTCAGGTACGTATCACTCTATCGATGGTCGAACGCCGACTGGGACCGTCTGGCTAGTTGTCGAATGCCGAACAATGTGCTGTCTCTCCGACTCCGACAGATCACTGAATAATCAACTTAATCTCATACACAACAGGGATGTGTTGGATTTTAATATTTAACAGCTTTGGTTAAGTTTTGAAAAGACTAAACAAGTTTGAAGTATTGCCGCACGCTTGTCGTTAAAGATTTTTACACTTCAGCTATTTACCTGTGAATATTGCACGTACGCTCTAATCAGTGACAAAAATACAGTCTGTAGTAATTAATCAATGAATTGTAGGAACGTGTTCTATGTTATTTTGCAGAGTAGAATTTAATAGATAAACGACTTGCTGCAGTCGACGATTTTTTTAGTTTTTTACTTTTTACTTTATATCACACAGAAATAACTGTACGGTACAGTTAAATTATAATGTAACTACGGTTGTTATATTAAAAGCAAATATCATTGTTACATTAGAGTGCGGGTCGTACTTTATTGCATTTAAATATCTACCTTTTTCACGCAATGAATTTTGTCAACGAGTGGCGAAAAGAATTAAGAAAAGGTATGAAGGTAAGGTACAAGTAGATTTAATAACGTGAATATAAAAATATATTTTATACTATATTTTTATGTTATGTTATGAGTTAGGCTTAATTGTGTTTATGTGAAGACGTTTGAAAATGTCGTCATCAGAAACAAAAACATAATATAAATAAAAAATATTTATCTACTTCATTATATATGCATGGAATTGTATGTAACTTTGTTTAAAAATTTTATGTGATATCGGTAAATAAATCGAATGTTACTGCACTATTTTTTTTTTATTTCATAAATTCCATTTTCAAAACAACTTATTAACCAGTTTTCTTTTAATAACGATAATTTACACATATTTGCCCAACTATGCAAATTTATTCATTAGTGAGTGAGCTTATAGCACATCTTTAGTAAATATTAAAATTAAATAGCTAAGTACATAGACATCATGATTAGTTCGTAGGTTTGTCACAGACACGTAGCAAGAGATGTGAGTATTCGTGGGAAATCTTACAAAAATGTGTTGAACTTCTTGAGCGATTCGTGAGTTGTGTTAATTTATGTCAATAAATCCAATGTATATGCAACCGTTTCAGAGTTATTCAACAAAGACATTACGCCAGGAATTAGCGATACGTTATTGCAGGCGGATAATTGAAATAATATTTCTGAAGATCGATACTTAATATAATTTTTTAAACTAGTACCTACATTGAAATGTTGACCGACGACGTGGCTAACTCGTACTAAAAAATGTATTATTGATTATTTTGTCACCACATTCATGTCATTGTTAACTTCTATTACCGTTTCGGAAAGCTGCTTTGTGCATAGGAAGAGGGCACAGAGGAACAAACTTCTTAGCATATAAACATATTCACACAAAAAATATTCACAGATTTCGTGCCTCATACGACTATCGAGCACATTGGAAATGAATCTACGGTATTCCAAAAAATATTGTCGCTGAGCGACAAGAAAGTGTTGTTCTGACAAAAAAAAAATATAGTTTTGAGTTTTTTCAAAAAGATTAGGTTACAGAGGAAACTCTTAACCCGATCGTCTTTGTTTTAGCCACAAATTGTAGCGGA
>DWPT01002440.1:0-16176 GCA_018251895.1 Agathymus mariae mariae | reverse complement strand
TATTAACTGATCGATATTTTAAGCAACTGTAGGAACGGTTGATAGTAGATGAGTGGAACTAATCTAGTATAAAGATGGATCAGCTGATTTGTACATCGAGCCTGTGATGTCGGCGGCAAGGGTATTATGGCGATCCGTAACCGTAACCCGTATCCGAAATATAAATACATCCGACACCATAACCAAAACCGATAAAAAAGAGTAGGATAATTTCGAATAGGGGCTGAATCTAAATAAAACCTTTATGACAGGTTTTCATTGGCCGAGTGTATAAACTGTTGCGTCGTTTTTCTTAGAAATTTTATTATTTAATTTAAAGGCTATTGTTTTTTTCTGTGCTTATTATACGATATAATACCTAGAAATAAAGTCAAAACTTATAAATACATTATATTTTTTTCCAATTCGTAATTCAACTAATATCTGTAACCGAAATTATCCGAAACAATTGAATAATCCAAAATAATTTTATGTCCGTAACCGTAACTGAAACCGGTAAAATATTATACATATATACGTATCTATATCCCGATACAAAATTGTATATAAGTAACACAGAGTTTAATAGAAGTAATAATTTTAATATTAAGATTTTTGATCGCGCCCTTTCATCCTAAAATTTCATACACAACTTAAACAACTTTTGTTGTAAATTAAAACTTATTTCATTTGTAACAGTTTCAATGAAACTTAGTAGGTAAACCAAGAATAAAAAATCAGATTGGTGTGCGTTCTAGTTTGTATATTGTATGGTTTTTTACAACCGGCACAGCTATGGCGTGCTTCAACCTGTTTGACCTCTTTGTTCTTGTAGTTATAATTATAAAGCTAATATACTAGCGTATAATATTGTGTTTATAGTTATAATAGAGTGGCTTTAGCCGGTGAACAAGTTAAATCAATAACACTCTGACCAGAGATTTTTTTTTCTCTTAATTTGGCGTTGGCGTAGGTATGCTCAGCCAAAGACCAATTACTATGGCTACTAATTTTCTTAATTTTGGTATTTGCAAATATCAATAACCAGAGAGTACTTACGTGACTTTTGCGTTTTGACATTGACACTCTTGTTCTCACATTGACACTGTCAGTTACTGACCGTCAAATTGTTAGTTAGGTTATTTACCTATTGTTTTGCTTTTCATTTGATGAGATGATTTGATAACTTATTTCATGAAGTTCTTATGCAGTGTGTTTAATGGTCCCAGTTTCCACCAAGTTTTAATAATTTAAGTAGCTATATAAAGTTTTTACAATGGCTGATAACGATGAAAACTTGCATCGTTTGGAGGGTACTTCTGGTGATGCTTCAGGTGGTTTAATCATCAAAAAGAAAGTCAAAACTGAGGAATTTCAGTTCGCAAAGCCTTCTTTACTTGGTCTTGACAAGTTAGCAGCGGCTAAAAGGAAACAAAACAGATTAATTTCATTCCAAAATGAGGATAACGATGGAGACGAAGGCGACGAAAAAAACTCACCCCCTAGTGTTAAAGAACGCAAATATAGGAAACATAATGAAGAAACTCCGACTTATACAGGCGGCCTCTCAGAACAAGCGCGGGAACGGATGCTGGAAAGGCTGGAAAAGTAAAATATCAAGTCAATAACTTTGAATGTAACACCTTTAAATCGAGATCTCTTACTATATAGCACGAAATTGGACTTAATAATTAGATATTTCTCAGATTTATGGAGTTTTATATATAGCTTTCGGTGTTTAATTTTATCAAGAAGGGAGATTTGTTGATGTAATCAGTGGAAAACCTAGTGATATAATATGGTACACACCTCTAAATATACATAATTATATGTTCGTCAGAAATTATCCTTTGTTTTGGTCAAATAGTGGGGCAACCCCATAGGTGTACAAACTCGGCTAACTTACATTTGGATAATATGGTGATGATTTAATTAGACTTTAGTTATAAAACTTAACTATTCTCTAATAACAAGTTATCATTATGACAATCGATGCATAGAAAGGTGAAATAAGCTTCATACTAATTTAAGTATTTTGAAGAATTTGTCAATATGAATGTTTTCCTTCACTGATGTACAACTAACCTATATACAAAATGATTTACAACTAACCAAATTTATTGCTGATTATTAACTAAAATGGTATCACATCTTAAATTATAATATTTTTTTATATTTGGAACTTCAATATCTTGTTTACAGAAAAGAAAAAGAATCTAAAGCAAAGGGAGTCCACAATTCTACGAAGGAAGAAAAGAATTCCCGGTCAAGAGATGATGAGGATGACAGATTCTATAGATCTCGCTATGACAGGCGTGACAAAGATCGAATCAGAAAAGAAAGAGACAGGTACAGAGATGACAGGGATAAAAGAAGGGATTCTGACCGGAGAGATAGAGATAGACATGACAGAAACACTGATAGAGATAGCTCTAGAAGGAGTTACTATGAACCAAGGTTTAAGGATGAGCCTAGAACTCCAAGGTATATGTTTATAATTATGTGCCTTAAATTGTTTTATTATTACTTACATAGACTAAATAGTCTATTGACCAAATGGTCAATATCACCAGGAAATATTTATTACTGTACTATATATAAATATAATTTTGTATATCACAAACACTTATAATGCCTTGTTATAAGAATGCTGTGACAACTAAACAACAAACATATTTACCACATATTTTAGCTATCAATATCTTTTATGCATGATGTACCCATGTTAATGTAACAATGTTACTCTTCCAGCATTAAAGCCCTGAAGCCAACTGACAAGACAGCCTGGGATGATGATGATGAGGATATCAAAACATCAGTACGTAAATCCAGCTGGGACTTCCCAACCCCATTGCCCAAGGATGGGTCTGATCGCTCACAGAGAAGTGAGCGGAGGCCCACAAGAGATTATAAAGGACGACCCTATGACAATACCCCAAGGGCTACACCACATAAGTAAGTAGTTTTTTATCACACATACTATGGATTTTTATGTATTTCTCTGCATAAATAATGTAAACTAACATATCCATCTTGGTTATAAAAATCTAACATAACATAAACAATAAATAATGTCATACAAACATTAATCTGTCACATGCTTATTAATTATATACTTGAAGATATAATCGGACAATGACGCTGGAAAAGTGCATCGCGGCAGAGTAGAAATCTCACTGATATAAAGAGTTTCTCATAATATTTTACTTCATTATAATGAGCGTCATTCGATTGCGCTTACTTAATATTTTCACTTAATATTTATTTATCATGTTTATATTCGATAATGTATTTCCAGGTGGGTCAGCTCTCGGCGCGTCGTTGACGTCGATGATCCTGACTGGCAGGAAGCCGAGAAGAAACTGGATAGAGCTTGGTACAACATGGGCGAAGGTGATATATATTTTCGTACTCTTGTTTTAATTTTGTGCTTGCAACGTGACGACATTATGGCCGTCGTGTATTTTGTCATGTATTTTGCATGTATTTTGGCTTGGTTTATGTCCTTAAATGAAGTATTTCACATAGAACGTCGCCATATATTGCTGAACGCATAATAAATGAAAATGATATTACTTTTCACCCATGGTAATTATGCACGTGTCCAGTGCACAGGACAAAGTTGACCTCTGATTTGATTTTCCACGGTTGTGAATTGAAAGCTGAATTGTAAATATAGGCCCCGCTCCACCTTCGTTGTCCTATAGTCTGCTTTTGCTTTTGAGGCTAAGTTATAATGGTGTGTTACTTTTAATGTTTAGTCGTCAAATAAATCTTTATTTCAATGAAAGGAATGGTAGCGGGAAGGCTGCTTTTCCGACCATAATAAACTATTAAACTGTATATTATATTATACCTCGCGACTACCAATAGACAGGATCCAGGGCCGTAGCCTCCCTCGTTGTCAACTAGGGCTTCACTTGGCCTCATTGAATATTGAAAGGCACTTACACCCCGCAATTATTGTGATCGCAAATAATTTCAGGTGAAGCGGACGAGTCGGACCCGTTCGCGGGCACGAGCGCAGAGTACGTCGCGAAGAAGGAGGAGCAGATAGAGAAGCGACGCAACCGCAAGGTGTCCGCCGCGCGACAGCAAATAGACAAGGACAACGATCTGTGGGAACGGAACAGGATGCTCACCAGCGGAGTCGTGCACTCCATCAACATCAACAATGACTTGGATGAGGTACGTAGCTGACTTGTTTAGGCGCTGCGTCAGCTTTGACGTGCTAGTACAGAAGAGAAGCAGGGTGCAATTTAGTCCCCCCCCCCTCCACACACACAAAGTTGTACGTAGCTATTCAAAGGGGGTACTAGTTAATAGATAGTAATAGTTACTATATTAAATTAAATAACATATTTGGGTCAAATTTGTTTTCTTAATAGATGAGTGACAAAACATCAACAAGCAGTTGACGGTGGAAGACGAAAGCAACCATTGCAAAAAATATTGGTATACTGATAGCTAATTGGGATATTACTATATCGGTGGCCACAGAAGTAGATAAATAAAACAATAAATTATTGAATTCCTCTTTATTTATCGCAGGAGAGTGTCGACCGGGTTCACCTGCTGGTCCACAACATGGTGCCACCGTTCCTTGACGGCCGCATTGTGTTCACCAAGCAACCGGAGCCGGTCATACCTGTAAGTAAACATTCAGTCGATGCGCCTGTGACAACGTTCATCATCACAACTTTAAATTAACCCACTGCTGGGTTAAACTTAACAGTTGACCGAGCTGGTCAAGTGCTGCTAAGTAGACTTCACACACCTATGAGAATGTTATGGTGAATGCTGAGACATATTTGAGTGGTCCGTGTAGTGAAATGTCCATACGATAAGTTTCTTAAAATATAAATAACTTCTTATGCAATACGCACATAGCTTAAGACAATGGCGATGCGTGCGGGATGGAACTCGAGTCATCTGTGCAACTGCTGCAATACTCGATGTAATACCTTGAGACCTATACTGTGCACTAGTCGAATAGATTACTCAACATGCTAACGTATTACGGCTGAGGAATTTATACTCGGGAACTGTTTAGTCCACATCAATAATGTGCACACTCGCGGGTGTCAAATATAAATGTGTGCATGACATAAACTATAAAACTGTACAAGGAGCGGGAAGTATTGCAGACATGTATTATTTGCGTATTAAATTAAACAAAATTATTAAACTACAATTATTATTTTTTAGGTAATTTACCACCTTGGCTGGCTACAAATCTCCTTGTAGAATCGATCGTGACATATTTTGCTTGTTTGTCATGTCCAAGAGGCAGTACAAAAGTGCTGATCCCAATTAGGCAAATGACTTGAAACAAGTCTATTTTTGCATTTACATGAGATAGTTATTCAAGGCAGTTCAAATGACATCTTTATAAATAATATTTGAACGATATAAATCTTGATCTGTGTGCTTTCAAGTACACGGCGTTTGAATGTGACGGAAATTGAAATATTTTTAGGTGAAAGACCCCACTTCGGACATGGCGGTTAACGCTCGCAAAGGTTCGGCTTTAGTGAAGGCCTTCCGGGAACAGAAGGAGAGACGGAAAGCGCAGAAGAAACATTGGAAGCTGGAGGGGACTAAAATTGGTATGTCGATGTTCATTTGGATCTCAGTGGGAATGACAATTTTTAATTTAAATTTCATAAGATCTGTTTTAATCATTCTACGCAAGATGTTTTTTTTTAGTTTAAGACATATAAGAGTGTTTGAATACGGGGATGCATGCAGCGGAGATGCGAGTGTTGAGATGGATGTGTGGTGTTACAAGAATGAATAGAGTACCAAATGAGTATGTTAGAGGAAGCTTGAAAATAGCACCGATTTTAGAGAAAGTAAGAGTTGCCCGTTTTTCATGGTATGGATACATGATGCTTAGGGAGGAATGTCATGTGACGAGAAGAAGGCTGAGAATGGAAGCGGATGGATATAAGGGAAGGGGAAGACCGAAGAAGAGGTGGATGGATTGTGTGGAAGACGATATAAAGATTAAGGATGTGTGCACTGAGATGACGAAATATAGAGATGTAAGGAAGGTAAGGACACACTGTGCCGACCCCAAGTGACGAGGGCCCGAGGGCCGGGTAATGATGAATGATATAAAAGTGGTTGAATACAAAAATTGTATTGAAATAATAAAAAGGAAATAATCTTTTTACTGATGTTACATAGCTGTCAGATTTTTTCATTTTAAGTAAAATAACGTAAAAGCACAAATATATTGTTTAAAATAGATTTGAATCAAAACCAATGGAACCTTCGATTATGTAGCATTTCATTTACATAAAAACAATGAAAAAACTTGTTTATCCCCCTTGTTTTAGAATACAAAAAATAATAAATTTGCTTTTTGCAAATTTGCAAATGCGCCCTAAACGATATTCATAAAAGCATTTGTTTTATTAAATTTCCATAGTTTTCGACGGCGACTACGAATTGTCATGTTCACTTGAGATTACATAGGTCACACGAAAAGTTTCTGGAATTGGCCACTTACATAAACCATATTTAAAAAGTTATGCATTAGAGAAATAAATTAATTTACTAGAAGCCTAATAAATAATAATATTTTACTGTGCAATGACTGTATATGTTTTTGAAGTCACCACAGTCTAACAACTGCGAGTACAACCTTGTAAAAGAACACCTATCATCCCAATATCCATCCGTTGAGTTCCGTTCCGTTCATCACCTCCAGACCATATCTATGACCTACAACTTACAACAAAACGCGAGATAATATCAGTGTGACAAATTGCTGGTGTCTTGGAAACAAACGCACTCGTAATCACAACGATCCATCGTTGAGTATTTGCCTTAAGTGTGACGCAAAATTAACAGACACTTGCGTATATGTAAAAATGTGTTGAAGGTGCTTCATTTTTGTATTCGACTTGATAATAACTGTGATAACGATAACGTTTCAGATTAATACCTACGCATTTTTTCAGGTAACATAATGGGTATACAGAAAGAACAAGAAGAGTTAGAAGATGGACCGACGAAACAAGCTTACAAGTACGCTGAGCACCTCGATAAAGGTGAGAAAATAATTTGAAATAATATTTTATGCAACTTACTAAAGATTAGCTTATTTTTTGCCTTTTTAATAGACTAGACTAGATAGATAGATATAGATTATACTAATATCAATTTTACGCAATAACCGAAACCAATCATAAAAATCCATTTTAATCAATAATGGCTTTTGGTTACAGCCGAAAACGAATCAGAAGCTCAGTCGGATTTCGTAAAGAAGAAATCGATAGGTGAGCAGCGGCGGTACCTCCCCGTATTCGCAGTGAGAGAGGAACTCATGCAGGTTATCAGAGAGAATAACGTCATCATCATTGTAGGTAAGAGGATAATGTGTTTTAAATTGAACGCTCCGTTGATCCCACCGCTGCCATCTTTTTTTTCGGTCCAACACATGTTGTATCAATTCGAATATCTTAGTTAACACTTTATGGTGATACATTTAGCATCCTATGCAAGAGTTATCCATACAAATATTTTTGTGTAAATGGGTACTAATTTCCAATGTTAATCAGTGTATAGTATATAAATCTTGAGTACCTGGCAATATTGACCAATCATATATAATTATATGTATATATATTATTTCCAACCCATCGCATAATAAAAATATTATGTACAATGTATGTTCATTGTACATAATATTTTTATTATAGCGACTAGGCTTATAGCGTTTATCATTTAAGGCTACATCGCCAGTTGCCATCAAGTGGGATTGTGTCAAACATTGACTTATAATAGGTAAAAGAATCCAATCATTGATTACAGGTGAGACGGGTAGCGGTAAAACCACGCAATTGACGCAGTACTTACATGAGGAGGGATTCAGTAAGCAGGGGATGATCGGGTGCACCCAGCCGCGGCGTGTGGCCGCCATGTCGGTGGCCAAGCGTGTTTCCGACGAAATGGGGGTCAAGCTGGGTAAGTAAATGAAAACGTAATCATGACCGTATTACATAGGTGTTAATAATTTATAAAAAGTTCGTTAATTTTTCGGTACTATAAAGTTTTTTTATTAAACGAATACAATTTTGTAGGGGTCATGGCCCCTACAATCTCCCCACCCGCTCAGACTGCGCCTGATGCCGAGTGAACATATACACACACTCACACCGTCACACTGCTGCGTTGCGGACGGTATGGACATATACAAATATGACGTCACTAACACCCACAACCGGAGTACAAACAATTATCTGTCACACAGAACTCTATAGCGATCGGGAATCTAACCCGGCCGGTACTCGGCATCCAGTTTCACTTAATCCGTCCAACCGTCGTCCGGACGCGTTCTAACTCGACTCACGGTATTGACGCGAGCCGGTGCCGGCAGGCGAGGAGGTGGGCTACGCGATTCGTTTCGAGGACTGCACGTCGTCGCGCACCGTCATCAAGTACATGACGGACGGCATCCTGCTGCGCGAGGGGCTGCGCGAGCCCGACCTGGACCACTACTGCGCCGTCATCATGGACGAGGCGCACGAGCGGTCGCTCTCCACCGACATGCTGTTCGGACTGCTCAGGGAGGTGAGTCGACCCGCGTGCCGCCCACTCATAGATCAACTTTTTTATTGCATACAATAACGCTTAAAGCTTTTAACGTTTGCCAACAATCCCACCTAATGATACGCGTCTAAACTTTGATCGCACTAACTTATAATAGCCTGTCCACTCTCCTCTTGATGACTCCCACACTGTAACTATGCGGGAATGTGTGCGATCACGTTGTCCCAGTCCCGTGCGGGCGCAGGCGGCACGTTCACTACGCGAGGGTAGCGACAGACGCTCACCTTCATCGTGTGTCGGTGGAACGTGTCCAGAATTCAGTAGATCGATGGAACATCAGATTGAAACTAAACTTTAATTGGTTGCTGTATAGCATAGTTCGCATATCGGAAGCCAAAATATTATATAACGTAATATTAAGTCGCACTAAGTTGGAATGTCAGCGTATTGTGAATATGTAACAAAGTTACCTTAATCGCGTCGTTTTGTTTTACATGTTTGTATACGATGTAAAACGATCACAGAGCGCGCGCGCGTCGATAAAATGTTGTCACATTTTTCACTGTTTTGTCATCTCAATTGCGTGCTTTAGTTGTTAGTGGGATAACAAAACGAGTCACATTTATTAAGTTGTCTTACATAATCTAGATCATAAGTGAATTTCGTACAGGAATTCATGTTCAACATTGTCTCTTGTCACTCGTGACTTTTGTGTCTTTTTGAATGCCATGATACATATCATAAATACACATTTTAGTATCAAATTAAAATAATTTTAACAAAGAATTATACAAGATTTATTTAAATTTATAGTTAAATAATTAACAACGTGGTCGGTGTCAAGTCGACATTACTGTAACATTTTTATCGTGTTCGGTTAATTGTACGGTGCATCATCGTCGTGGAGCGATATTATAATGTTCGCTATTCGTTACAATTATATAGTATAACGTAATAAGCACGTAGTGCATTTTGTTCGGTGGCGCGCCATTTGTTGACCGACGTAACTAGCTGTTTAGAACATCATTGCTAAGGTGGTGTTATCGTGACAATTATGACAAAATATAATAGCACTAATTAGTCGAGTGTTATTTAAAAATAGCTTAACGAAGTATAATAGTCTTTGGTTTACATCGTGGATAAGTGAATATATTAATCATATCTGCATGTTTGACAATATTAACAAACTTTCGAATATCATTAAGGAGATATAATCAAAATATTTTAATGTTTAATTTTATCCCACAGGATATTCATAATAGTATTGAGACAAATGTTTTGATATTTTGTATTTAGACTCGTTTATATAGACCATGGTTATTTCGAGGTCTCCGCGATGATTGAATTTATGTAATTTATCTTAGACCTAATTTGCCTGTTCCTTACAATGAATGCTTTCAATATTCCAAAGATTGTTTCCTCAATTACCGTTAAAGGCCGTCACCTTATTCTTCAACTGTCAAAGTTATCGGCTGCACTTGAATTCGTCGGTGCTACTCGGTTACCTTATCTACGAATGCCACTTGAAATGTATCGACCGTCTAGTTTTAGGAGACGTTTGAAAGCGTAAACAATAATCGCGCGATGATGATTTCGATGCAAATCCATTTTTTAAGAGATACGACATTTCAATGTAACACTTTCGATATTGTTACGTGTCAGGATTCGCTGGTTTTAGGAAATGCCAAAATAGTTCCGCAGAGCCTGTACTACGCTGCTAGGCTAACTACAACACTGGTTTACAGTTGCCGTATTGACAGTATCAAGGCATGAGACGAAACTAACGTATTACGTATTTTTGATTCGAAATAACTATTATTATTTTATTTAATCCCATGGTCTGTTAACTGCCGAGTAAGACGGTGTCGTGTTGAGGTTGTGTGGCTCGTTGCCAGTTTATCGTACAATCGGTCACACTCGTGACACTAGTTACCGCCCACGCGTTAGTACATAGTTGTGTTGTACTCGACTTGGGTAACAACTGTACCGGTTGTCATCGGTCGAGTTACGATAACATGTTATCGGGCGCACGTTCGACTTATAAAATTTATATTTGAATTTGAACCTATTCACTTCTTTCGAGGGTTTTACATCGTGAGAGGGTGCCGTGTTGCTGTGGTTGTATCGGTTGTTGGGTTCTTTGAAAACTATTTTATGTTACACACGTTCATATATTACTGGGATCAATATATAATGCAAGACCAGCCCGATGACCTTTGGATAGTCGGCCAATGAATGTGTAGGTCCAATACCCAATAGATATTGAGGTCAACAGTACGGGGTGAGAAAATTTCCCAGGTCTTTTAAAGCGTTCGGAAATAACACTAGATGGTAGAATAATTGATAATCATAGACATAGCCCATTTTATATATTATATTATTTAGTTAGTGAGGCCTGTATGCCAATGGTGGGGAAACAACGTCATGTCTAGTCGGTGTTAGATATTATTCTGTAATAAGATAAATGTATCGTTGTTAGTTATTGATATGATCACGGCTACAAGGGCCATATAATAGTTATTTGAAATATAAATTGAAACAAAAAATTGTATTTATCGCTTTATTTATTAAAAATGCCTCATAAATAGAATATTTAACTTAGACGAGTACAATACTCACTTAACAGACAAAAATATTCATGTCACTAACATTACCATACAATATCGTAATTTAGACTTTAAAAATAGGAATACTTAACAAATACTCTTCATTCAACGTGTGCACCGACCACGAAAAAGACGGTGAAGCAAACATTTTTATTCCAGTAAAAAAAGTTTTCTAAGTTTAGTGACAGATTTTATGCACCGCCATTTTTCGTAATCAGTTGACTATACCATCATAGAAATCAGAACAGTCTTATATATCAGAAAAGATGCAAATTACGATAAATTTATGACGAACATTGAAGTATGAATATGTTAAGAGCACAACATCGATGTTATTTACAGCGGAGACCGCACCGTGCTAGACGGGTAACGTAAGGAATGTGTTCGCGGTTCCCTGAGCAGCCTAAAATATATTAAAGCGTTCAACGAATCAAACTCCGAACTTCACTGTAATGATGCCTCGTAACCAAGTAAAGAATACTGAGAAAGATAAACGTAATAGAGAGAATAGAACGGTACTGTTCTGTAACATCAAAAATATCACGACACTGAACGTGATTAGCAAAATAATAATAAACAGCGCTGCCTTTCTAATCTGCCGCTTTAAAGTAATACGCTTTTGCGTATAGTCTTACTTCGAAACATCAAAGGATATAGCGATAATACGAGAACTGTTGTTGGCATACCAAGCCCGGAATGTAGAACGAAGCTTTCTTTAAACGAGATAACGTTGTGAACGTCGCCATATTAGATCTAGTTAATAGAAAATGGCCAGTGTTTTGAACGAATGACGGTTCATTCGTACCAACGACAAGGTACGAAAGAATAAACGAAAATCAACGAACGGCAGTCGCGGGAGGTTCCATTTAATGCGGCGTCGACGGAACAAATGTAATGAAAACATCGCAATTATATGAACGACAGCGCTTTGTTTTAAATGAAAATTCGAATTTCGCGCTAGAGATTCCGAGTTGTTTTTAAACGTAGTCGATGTTTCCGGGCGCGGGCAGGAAACAAGCGTAGCATGCGCCGGCGCTGGAGCCGGCGAGCGACACTCACACGGACCTCGCCTTCGCGCGCCCACCGCCCGCCTGGCTCACTAGCATCACGCCCATGTTCATGCCGATGTTGCCCCATTTAAGCGTCTCGCTTATCTGTAACAAGGGAAATTGGAAGATGAGTTACGAGTCTTTGAGTTTACTTTTGTTTTTTGTTTAAATACTTCAGTCGTGTTTTTAATACGTTAATTAAAACTCCGGGAGTCATTACAAATTATAATAATTTATTTTACAATTGAATGCACTTCTAAGCAATATTTTTCTGTGGTGTGTTAAAGCTTTAAATACTATATTGATCCTTATAACTTGAGGTACTTACTTAACTCAACATAAAATTTCAATTTTGTTTATATTAAAAGTTTCGTGTCATATAGCTTCGCTAAAGCTATAAGTTTAACAGAATAGGAAATGATTAACTTATTATTACTATTCAAGGCGAACGACACAGTTGTCTGTAAGGCTACAGTTAATATCGATAAATAATTATAGAATAACGATAGATAATATATGATACACATGATAATATACACATGGACTTATGTGCGTGTATATAATAAACAAGCAAATATATTCATACAAAGTATTACGCTTATATTATCAACAAATTAAATACGAAAGCTTGAGATACATTTACGATATGTTTATATTTTTTAATTACTGTTAAATTATGGAATAGTCTAGTTTAGAATTTATATTTAAACCGCACTAGCAGATACACCTTATATACGCACTTACGTCTTCAATGTAGTGTGTCTACTCTACACGAATGTAATGTCAGTAGTGGATATTAATCACAAGGCACTGTGTAAGCACATCCTTGACCCGTTGACGTCACTATTAATAACCTGCCATTAATTTGAGTCACTTGTGCAACTATCGCTACCAATGTTACTAATCCCTAACCGCTATGCAATCACACCTCCGGCGTCGGCGTCACACTGTGTTCAGATGTTTGTATACTAGTTTTAAATAGGGACATTCATCATTATAATAAAAAATCTTCAATTTATTGTCTAATATTTCTTATTTCAACGCAGACTATCAGTATGAGACGATTAGTACTATGCAAACGTGTACAATATAAACGTGTCGATGAAAACCCGTTTAAATGATTAGAATTAAAATTTTCTGAACACATTTGGAATTAAAATGTAAAATGGTAATAATGCACATGCTTAGTGTATATTTACACTATTAACGCTTTTCTTAAATTGAAATAACTAGCTTTTATACTAAAAAAAAAGCTAACTAGCTAACTCGACACGTTTGTGCAAATTTCTAATCGATACGTCCTACTATCTGTGTGTGAAATTTAATCCAAATCCGTCGTTTTTGCGTGAATGAGTAACAAACGTTCAAACTATCACATTTATAATATTAGTAGGATATTATATATTAAAAAGTTAAAATCTTTTTACGGATAGCCTCTCATGATTATCCTTTCAAGTGAAGCCTCTGAACTAATGATGAATGATAATCCAACTACGCGCAATTGAAACACAAATTTCTCAGACGTGATTCATAAACGTACGTCGGACGTAATTCGCGGTTGGATAGTCATAAAAAGAGAAATCGCGTTAGCGCCAATCTTATTGACTTGTAATTCTCCGTCAGTGTGTACTTGGGTGAATCGTTTTGTCCGTCACTCTATGCGCAACACAATAGATATGTGGTCACTGTATGGCGTGGTGGACGAACAAATTACTATATTATATTTTTTTTAAAAAAGAGTGCAAAGGTTGTACCATACAATCTATAAGAAACATAATTTTGTCATTTCAAACATATTATTCCTGATATATTTATATTTATAATGATTATTCAAACCGAACGAAGTCGAGCCGGGCCGCTAGAAAGAAAATCCACTAAATTATATTATCTAAAGTGATAAAATTCTCCTTCCTTGCTTGGAACTTCTTGGTCAAATTCTTATCTTTTTATGAGATGATAATATTTTATTTTTCAAATACCAAGCATATGACATTACACAATGTTAACTATACGACATGTTAGTATAATTATAGTCCCGTGAAGCTTGATAGCAATTAACCTAAATAATTAATTGACATTAGTATATTCACTGGCCGGTCTCATTGTTGGTTTTTATTATCATTTATTTACCTACTTATGTTCAAATATTTTAAAGTAAATGTCTTTACTTTGATTTTATGAACATGATAATGGCTGTTTTGTTATACTTGTAAATTATAAACTATTTGTAACGTAATGTTCTCATAGAAACTTCCAGTTGAAATTAACATTATTTTGAATATAATCAATTTTATAACGAGTGTATTGTCTACCATTTGTAGAAACCGAGTACAAGTTTTCCATGATTTGTATTTACGTGTGTTTAAATAAAAATATAATAGAGTGATATAATTGTTTAAACAAGTGTAACATAATTTTGTAATATTCACTTTGTACCAACATTACAATTTGAACCATAGCAGCTTTTGGATAACAATTCATTGTGACTCAGTAGCTAGGTAAGATACTCGTTTTGTCGAAGGTAAACAGAATTTATTCTACAATATGCAGACATCCGTGAAATCGTGTCTCTGAGAAAAACGTGTGTTAAAGCGTGAACGACCAAGTTTTATGTACATTATAACTAAATAAGCAAATTTGTTTTTATGCAAATTAAACATAACGTCATTGACGAAGCAAGTAATGCTGATTAGAGTCGTGATTGATTAGCAAAAATTTATTCATCCAGTTGGCAGTGGCAAGAAGCTTGTGAACGAAATCCAGCTTTGGATGAATGTAGTCGATTATATGAGTCTTAAACTGCGATGAATAAATCACAAACTGATGGATTGTATGTTTATTTGAGTCCAAATGTACTTCATCGATATGTATCAATTCTGTCAATGATCGATCATATTTAATGAATTGTTTGACATCCAAACGTATATACATATTAGCGGCATATCAATCATTCGTCCATCCCCGGCGGGTCCCGAACTTTACTCGGATTATCACCGATTATCACAACGCGAGAGGAACATGCTTGAACATGAGAATCTTCGTAGCAATAAATAAATAGTCTTCTATATTTTATAATAATGTGTTTATCGAAGTTCAAAACCCACCCCTTGGGTTTAATAATCAACTATGCATACCCATAACCGTTTAAAATACTTGGAGTATTCTCTCCGAACCTACTATACAGCTCAGTTATAAGTCAGACGATACAAAATAATATAAAATTAGTGCATGTGAAATGATTAAAGAGAAAACACAGAAGGGCACATTGACTTTCCGGTACAACGTCACCATAAAAGTAAAACCTCACCGGTATCTGTGAAGTTGCCAGCTGTATGTGTCCAAAGCGCCTCAACGATTACCATCAAAAGATGATAATCATGGGTGTTTTCGACGTCGTTAAGCTGATCTGTAACAAAATTGCTACGTTGTGCGATCTCTGTTTTTTTGCCACTCTTCGATCCCATGGTGATGCCCCATGCAACTTACGCTCGGCTACGATCGCCGTCTTCTCATCTCGAAGTATCCAATTCAGTGTTTCCGGAAATGTTTGAGTGGGAAGGCGCCAATCCACATTGACATCAAATATACATTGCCAAAATAAAACAATCACATGAAGCTTCAAGAAAGCAATTCTATGAAGGAATTTAATTTATAACGATGAAAAAAGAAGAAAAAATAAATTAGAAACTGTCTTTACAAAGTTTGTAAATTCATCCACAGTTCGTAAATTATTCAGTAATAGTTGTAGAATTATACAAGTAAATAGTGCTACTATTTGTATTAACTAGTGAAAGATTGAAGTTAATTGGTAAATGTCAATAAATTGTAGCTATAAATTATGTATAAACAAATCTAGCTACTTTGTATTGTATTATTCCAAAAAAAAAAAAAAAAACAGAAATCAGTTTACTAAAAATGTTGTAATGACAGCTTTTCATATTTTCAAGGAATGATGGACATACAATACAAAAATGCATTCT
>DWPT01002439.1:0-16178 GCA_018251895.1 Agathymus mariae mariae | reverse complement strand
GTGCGGGCGTGCGTGCGTGCGTGCGTGCGTGCGTGCGTGCGTGCGTGCGTGTGTGTGTGTGTGTCTGTGTAATAGGTTAATGTATACATACAATAAAACAGTAATAATGAAAAAATCTGTACATGTAAATTTTTTTTTTACATGTCGTTCCTACACGTCAGTTAAACGCAATACACCCGAACACAATATATTTTTGTATTTTTGTGTGATTGTCTAATTATATGTTACTCAATAGCTCTCAAATTAACTCAATAACGAAAAGATAAAAGATTTTAATAAAGTTTGACTTACGTAACTGCCTTAATAATAATATTGATAATGTAATCCTTACGCGAAGCCCTGCCAACAAGCAGGTTCTTCTGTCACTGGTCAATTAATGGTCAATAATTATTACTAATAATTTTATTACATTATTTTTCATTTAAACATGTAATAAACCTATTAAGTGGACGTCCATTAACAAAACAAAAGTAATTTGTTATTTGATATAATCTACACAACATTTACGGTATGATTCCACTTAAATCAATATTTTTGATTCCAGTATAGATATAACCATGAATAGTTTTGCATATTAAATATAATACCTACACAAAAGCACACTTAACCAGGTTAACATTACACACACTAATATACTTGGATTTTCCAACCATGCTGTCCCTAGTCTCATGTCAATGTGATCAAGATTTCGACATACCTTAAGAAATGGTACAAGTATTATGATTATGTATGTATTAAAATTCCTGTGCATTATATAACCGTAAGAGACCAAGACCACGAGATTTTCCATTAAAAAACGAGGAGCCTTTTGGAAGGCTTGATTGATGAAAGAAAGCTGCATTATGTTTGAAGCCTTTTGGCTTGATGAGACTCGTTTGTATTACATCCGTCATAAAATTTAAGGCCATAAAATTCTAGTTACTACTTAGTGAACATTGTTTATTTATATTTACTGCAATCTTTATCTACACATAACAAAATTCTAACTGATCGCATTCTGTACATGAACGATATATGAGAAAAAACATTTTTTTTTTGACAAATAAACAAAGAGTTCTCTCCCTACGAAGCGAAATCGACCTGCGATCTACATAAGGCTATATATCTAGTGTATATGTATAATAATGAATTGTTGAACCCGATCAAAGTCGGGTGGGGCCGTTTGTAAAATATAAAACGGAAGAACCTTTTTTTATAACCTCTTTTATAATTGTTTTACGAAAATTTGGGATAGATTAAATAAAATAAATTGTCAATCTTTTGGTAACCTCAATAAATATATATACTAATAGTTATATGTCTAATATATGTATTGCGATTTCTCAAGTTCTATATTGATCTACATTTAATACGAAACATACTTTCAGATTTATAATACAGGAAAAGAAGAGAGAGATATCAATGGATAACATATTCTTATTGTTTTGTGTCACAGATACGCGCGCGCTCCACGCACCTCGTTGCAAACATGTCGAAACAGGTTTATATCATCTCTGAATAACCGGAGGTCTCACCCCACCCGTATTATAAACGCACTAAGTATGCCAACTATACCTTCGTATCGCTTCTTTGAATGGTGAGCGATACATATTGTTACCGTTTAAGCCAGCATAATACTTCGTGTCAATGTCCGTTTTTCCGCGTGCTTCGGAAACAGGCTTTAGAAATAAACAAGTTTATACAATTATCAGCACGGCTACACGTCATATACGTCACATTTACAATTCTGAAAATGGTTGGACTACTTTACGAAGTAATGCAAACGGGCTGACGCCGTCAACAGGCTCGACGAGAATTTTCCATAGCACGATAATACCATTAACCATTTTTACTATTTCCACCGATAAAATCGGGTCATCGACGTTGGCTAGGAAACTAACTTGTGCAAGACAAAACCGTGAACAAAATTATTTCTGTTTGTTTACATTTCCGTATTCTGTTGAAAGATGGGTTGGTGAAATTGTGGTTTTCGACAATTTCAAAACTATCATGTATTTTCGCTAAATGGGTACCCTTGGATTCCAGTTAAATCTAATTGATAACACACTTTATTAGCTTGATCTGTAGGTATGTATGTAACGGAATCTTTTAATGTTATTTTCACCAATTTCGAGTCAACTGATCAGCTAGAAAAATTGCACAGATGTCCAAAGCGGATGACATTATAATAATTTCATACCTCCGTTCGGATGTCCCGACTAGGATCATCGGCATAAAAAGAAAATATCTAGATTAGTTCGCAGGTTAAGTGTTTACCATCCACAGAACGATGTTAAATGTCATTCTTCTTTATCGATATAATAAAAAAAAAATCTTGCCATTGAAATATATTTAAAGAAAATAAATGTAACAATTATAGTGAAAAAACGTAGGGTACTTGATATTAAACGTTAAAATTATTTTATTGGTAGCTATCTACAAAATTAAAGTTAATATGAAAATTTAGTAAATTGCACCCCACGCTTTTTTAGTATAATTGAATAATTTTGTTAATAATATAATTTTTATTTTAATCTTATTCCACATTAATTAGTCATAACTGATTATTGGACCTTTTATTGCTATAAGACAAACTCTTTATACTTAAAAAATAATTTTCTGTTTTTTTAGTTTGGTTGCTATTAAAGCGTGTTTTTTAGTTTTTTTAACTATAATTTTTTAATTTGTGATTAAAATGCTTGCGGATTGCAAAGTAAATTAATTCTTCGAAATTCTACACTCTCGGTATAAACTTCATCACCACTAAATATCATGTGGGATTGTCGTCAAGCAATAATTTATCGTATGTAACAAAATCGTATCGTTTACACCCAAGCCCAGCAGTGGGATTGTCAGAGATTCTAATGGTGAATAATAAAACGTAGAACGATATTTAAAGTGACTTCATGTTTAAATTTGAAACACGCTCCTCTTGTTCCTATCCATACATACATATACACACTGCAAAACATTGGTATTGTTGGCAACAATGTATATTTACCCACATCTTGAATTCATAAGGAAATTATTAAATAGACATTGTTAATAATGCATAATGTAACAATGATATTTTACTTACTAAAATTAATTTTCACTAGCTTATCGAACATACTGAAGTAACATTTAATACCAATAAAATGATTTATTAGTACAGAAATACTGCTCATATATTAAACTAGCTGTGCCCGCGACTTTATCCGCACAGAACTTAACAAAAAGTTATTTAGTTTTTTAATCGTTTTTCCATACTTATTTTTCTGAAATAAAAGTAGCCTAAGTTACTCCTTATTACATCAGCTACCTGTCAGTGAAAGTCCCGTCAAAATCGGTCCAGTAGTTTCAGAGATTAGCCGGAACAAACAGACAGACAGACAAAAATTGTAAAAATGTTATTTTGGTATATGTACCTTATATATATTCATATGCATGTAGTAAAAAGCGGTTATTTTAATATTACAAACAGACACTCCAATTTTATTTACTTATTTTATTTAGTTAATTTATAGGTAATACGTCAAGAGAAAACTTTGTACCCTTTTTTCTACTCTGTTTGGCCACTGATTTTCATTGTTTTTCTTTCGTTTGGTAAATGTGACGTGATTTAGTGTTATGAGTAGAAAAATTGGTAAAAAGGTATTGAATACGTATATATACCAACATGCAACGTGAAAAAAACATTCAGTGGAGCCATCAATAATCCAATAATGTTTAAAAGATACGAGTTTCTAGAATATTTAGTAATCGACGCAACGCTAAACCACAGTGATCGTGAGGGGATTTACCAATACCACGATGCATTTAGTTTATAATACATTTAACAGTAAACGGAATTTCAAGAAATCACATCAGTTTTCACACCTGTCTACAAGTCAATCAAGGATTTCGTACCAACCATGATAATTAAGAGCGAACCGGAAATTATTTCTTCTAAATATGCTTGGGTTACTGTCTACTCGTAGATATATCCACAAATATCAACTTTAAAAAAAACGAAAAACATTTTAAGTCGTAAGAAACAATAAAAGAATGCCAGTTGATAAAACTAGACAACCTGACAGATACTGGTACGTGTCGTATAGTGATTTAGATATCTTGTCACATTTCTTTTTACAAACAATTTTTTGCCCCTTGACAACGTTTAGGACACATTTGGTTGTAATTTCACTTCAAATATCTATAAAATTATAAATTTAGAATTTTGAGTTCACATCTTTTATACTCATACGGTAACTTTCTTATAATCATATTAAACATTCAATAAGTACAATCAATTTGTCATACACAGGGATAGTTCCAGAAAGTTGGTACTCACACCCAACCACAGTCCAACTCACTTCGATGTTGGCTTTAGAAGATCATAAATTATTCTTTTTTAAATAGTAGACAAAGGAGCATACGGACCACCTTATAGTAAATGGTGACCGCCGCCCATGGACAATTGTGTGACTAAAGGCTTACACTCAGATGAGGAATCTTCTTGTCCTATTTTCTGAAAACATTTTTTAATACCTTACTGTAGTATTTTATTAACTATTTATTATATTTAGTTTATTGTAATTATATTATTTACATAATATATAGCCTGTGTCCATAGTTCTGTTATAGATTATAACATAACTATAACTTAGTTATAGTAGGTGCCATGGTTCCAGAAATTACTTTCTGCATATACCCAAACTTATAAAATGAGCACTCTCTCTTTAACATATTAGTATAGATATTATTGTAATAGGTGCTTTATACTGAAATGTCTGAATTCAGTAAATCATTTGGTTAAAGATTTAAAGAATTGAAAAAATTAAAATAATTGGAAAAGATTAAAGATTGTCATTATAAGCTGAAGTAACAATTTAATTCTGATCAGTCCCAAATTGATAAGAAAATATTTATCTTGAAAACCAGAAAGATAATGTACTGTTACTACTAAATATAGAAATAGTAGCAAACATTACTATTATTAATACTGTTAGACAATAACATCTTTGTAAACAAATTTACAGATGGACTTTGATTAAATAAATTTATCTCATCAAACCCAAGTATCACACCTTGCAAGGTTTATTTGTATAAACTACTAGGAACATTGACCAACTTCAAGGTTTTTGAATTGTAGTTTGATGTTCCATTTGATAATGTGAATCAGACATTAATGAAACCGATAAATGCTGACACATTCACATGCCCACACCAAGATTTGCTATACTGCTGTGATGTCTGCCAACTGAGACACATGGTTGAAAAGGACATTGAGTGTTAGCAATGCAGTGTTATAGTAGAAAGTTGTAATTAAAAGTGATAAAATGCATATAAAAGACATTTATGTCATGGGTGTTCACATCCTATTAAGATTGACTTATTGAATAAAAACACTTGATGTTTTCCAACATTTTATAAGTATTTAATCTATAGTCCTTTAATGTGATAGATTGAAAAGATAAATTTATAACGAGAATAATATACTAATACTGATTATTAATACAAATATAGGGCTTGAGCAAAACTAAAACAACCGTTGGAGCTGATTTGGTGTTTTATATTCATTTCATGATCATCACTCATCATTATTACGTCCACATTTTATATGCGTATTAGTAGTGACTAGTTTAGATAAGTTAGTGTTGTGTAAGTATGGTACATAAATGATTGATATGTGTGTTTTACTATCAGACTCTGAAATTCTCGCTTATCTCTTTATACATACTCATCATATTATCACAAATTAATTTAAAGCTAACATGATATGAGATTTTTACTAAGAAAATCTGAATAATCCATATTCATTTCAATTCACTGGATCATGCATAAATTTTGATAATAAATTTGATGAAGAGAACGTTTGATTTGGTTATAAAATCTCCTATACATACAAAATCAGTTAGAATAGCATCAGTATCTTTAGTCATAAAAACATTACTTTATTTCATATTTAAATTAGGTAGTTAAATATGCTAACAAGTAACTAATCAACACATCCAATCAATAACACTTTTAAAGCAATATAAGCAATTAACTTTTAAATACGCGAATATCTAATTAGCAATTATTTCTTGTATTATTTATATAGAATTTAAGATATTCTCTTAGTTAAAAAAAGTATCCCAAATAAACTATATGTATATAAAGGGGTAAGTTTATATACAAATACATAAAACAGAACATACAGACATAAAACTGCTCGTACTTACTCATATTATGTGCATTTTACATCATCCAACTCAATAGTCCTTTCGCATAATCATCATTACAACCCATAACTGTCCAAATGGATTCAAGTGTTCTCTCACAATGAGAGGGTTTAAAACTATAGTTTGCCAACCTTGCTAAATATGGATTGCCATACTTCAAACATCTTAAAGAATACTTTGGACAACTACCAAGTATTCTCATGATATTTACCTTTATGAAACCAGTTGTAACTTATTTCCAACATACACATAATTATTTGAAATTGAGTCTGTCATAACGGTTTTGTTAAATACATTAAAATTGCTTTTTAATGAGCATGAAAACTTTTGTCATTGGTATAGGGCAAAGTAATCCAATTTGATTCTAAAACTGACAATCATGATATTATATAGTATAATTTGGAGGTATTTCCTGTCCAAGATTCTATACTTTGTAGTTTCTTAAGTACTGCAATGCAGAAACCATGGTTATTGTTGTGCAATTTGAGAAGGAAGCATTATCATTAGAATAGTACCTATTCCAAACTATATTCATAATACTAATGTGAATAGGGGTCATAATGAAATAATATTTTTAATTATATTGTACCAAAGATTTATCAATATCTAAACAACTTTCATTTTCACCATGGTTTTATGTTAATTATGGTGAAATTAAAACTAAAATGAACTACTCTCATTGGTAAAAATTTAAATAAACTAGCCAGATCACAATACAAATATAGTATCACTTGTTGTTTGTCTGTCTGCCTATCATATTATATTTTATTCTGAAACTACAACAAAATGAAACAAGCAAGGTAATCGTGATCATCCAACTACAAGTTGTACAATCCATGTTAAGTTAAAACAATTGGATTATATCCAAGTCAGACTTCAACCCAACAGTAGATCTTTGACAAATCTGAGAATGTATTATTGAAACACATACCACAAATAAAGATAAATTCTACTAGCAAACCCTTGACAAGAGTAAAAGTTCTGATAACAAAAACTGCTTCTTAAAAGAAATCATTTAACTTAATATCTATACTAAAACAATAAAGCTGAAGAGTTTGTTTGAGTGCACAAATCTCTAGAACTATGTCGGATTTGAAACATTATGAATATCGTAGCCTCATTCATAAGGAAGAGAACTGGCAATCTAGCATTACACTAAAGTTCTTGGTTAGCCTTAAATATTGATATTCATAAAATAAGTTAGAAGAAAACATTGTATTATTTGCAGTCACAATAAATAAAGTACAGACATTCAAGTATGTCAGAATAGATTTGAGGGAATGCTGTTTTTATCATGGCCAATTGTATGTTGCCTTATCTAAATACAAGTACGGCAAAAACCAATATTAGTTTTTAATAATATAAAATAAAAATAAAATGTTGTATATACTGATATATAAATCTGGTCTTAGTGATTTCTTTGAGTTATATGCAGGTGAAACTGCAGGGCACAGCTAGTTGATTTTATCATAGACATAGTTATAATGGTAGTCTGAGAAAACAAAAGAGGGACAAACTAATAAATAATATATAAATATTTTTAGATGTTAAATAACTATTTCATCATCAATTTATCTGATTTGTTTCAAGAGTCACAATCCCACAATATACACATTGTGCAAAAATATATGAAGTGTTATATTAAGTATTTGAATGAGATTTTAATAAAATTTGGATAAATTTTGTAATGTACATTTTATTTGCCTTTTTTTGGAGTTTAGAGTATTAGAGTATTAGATATGTAACTGAAATACAGTTTAAAATGTTAATTTTTGGCATAACCTGTACTTTCATTGTAACAGATGATGTTCTGAAATGAATATAAGGAAATAGATAACAGCTGTTACATTTAAAGAGAACTATTACTAGACAAAATATAAATATGTAAGTTAAATTATTAAGAAATTTTAACTATATGATAATGATTTTAAGCAAAGAGAAAGTTGCGTTGTGCGTTGGTTAGTGGTACTAACCAAACATGAAAATACATTTCTAAGGTTATGCACACAGTGGGTATATAAATTTCATTAATATTATTAAGACATACTTAAAACATTCATATTAAATTAAGTTACTTACCTTCGTTTCTGGTTAGCTGGTTTTGAAGCCATCTCAGTTTTTATCATTGTACTATGTCACTATTATGAAACTTTACGATATGACTACAATCTTAGAACACTGCCAAGGAGAGTATCATATCGCTTTTCACAAGCCCCTGCCACAAATTTGTTTACGAATCAATCACAATTATGTCTTAGTGATCACAATTTAGGTCATTTTATAATGCACTACACAAACAAAATATCTATCTATTACTTTGTTGTCGTCAACTTGCACAGTGGTATTTGTTAGACAAACTCCGTAAAGTTGACGGAGGACAAAATAATTAAGGTAATGTTACCAGATTAAAAATATATCACAGATATTAGTACAAAATTCACATTATGAAAAAGGTTTACGATAAGAAAGCCAATAATTTTGCAATACTACAGAATAACAGGTGTAAATAAACAAAAATTAAATAGCTTTATTTAGTTGAAGACAATGGTATTATAGATAGATGATATGTTTTGTAAATGCATTCAATATATACAGCAATATATTTTGTATATAAATTGTACGTGTACTATTTTTCACATCTCTTTGTAGACTCCAATTTGTAACCTAATTAAAATTGTATTAATGTGAAATTCTTTAATGATACAATATAAAAATAACATGGAAATATTATTTTATTATTTATTTGTCAACCAATCACTTATTTTATAATTTATCCTTTAACATACAAATCAGGAGCAAAAGAAAGTCATGCAGTTTCATTTTGACGTTTATAGTATAATATCTGTTTTCTGCCACTTTGACATTGACACCGATAACTTATTTTTCGAACTGAAAACCATGGTGCGGTCTCGTACCTACTAGCACTTTAGAAATGAGCTTGACTAATAAAATTGAGAACAGGTGCATATCTAGTTTTAGTATATTAGAATATTTCACTTAAATACTAGGTCCACTTAGACCATTGAGTTTAGTTTTACCTTGATATGAGATGCGTATTTAATCCTATTATGTTATGAGTGCATTGATGTCGTCGTGATGGTAGATCGTAAATATGTAAATGAAATTATTTTGTAATTTTTCCAGGTTTTTTTTTTATTACTGTAAGTTAATATCTAATAAGCAAATACAAGGACAAAACTGTATATAGTGAAATATAACATTTGTACACGAAGAAAAAGAAATTAAAAGATGTAGAAATAACTTTATAAATGGTTGTTTGTGTCTAAGAAATAACTTAAGATATCCAAACAAATTTTAAACACCAGGGATTTAAAAAATAAGCAGCTGAGTGATTTTGTCAACCTCTAATTTTGTTAGTCTTTGATTGTCACTGTCAGTGTTAATGGGTCGCACGATTCTATCGGGATACCGTTGTATTTGTAACAATTTTAGTATTTCAATGTAGTTTTTAGCAATTCTTCGGACCTTTTGAGTTTACTTGATATGGCTACTTTAATGGACTTAAATCACTTCTTTCCTCATTCAGGTCCCGGTTATTCTTTATGATTTGGAGGTATAAGATGCATCAACTGTAACTTTTTATTTGAACTAGCCTCAAGAGCAATCTCGACGATATCACCGTGGGAAGCTCCTGTTACAATGAATATATAACATGTGTGGTTGAAGATTGAAAACTTTTTCTTACTAAAGCATTGTGCAACAAATATTACTAACTTTTCATGTAACTGAAATCGATTACACTTGTCAGCTGTGCTGGAAATTGGCAATGAGGGCTGTCAATGAATACATGCACATAATATCTACTGCGAGTGAAAACTTTAATTAAAACTTGTCTATCAGCATGCAACAATAACAGAGAGTAGTTGAACATCTACAAGTCAGCATTATCTGTGGGTGCTCTATATTGAGATTTACAAATGAGCTTGTTTAGTATGCTTCAACTGCAAAACAAAGAATACAGCTATGGATGAAATTCCATCATATCAGTTCAGTTTTTTTTAATTCTTAAAGAATCACAAAGGATAAAGTGAGTCATACCTACTAACAAGATCAAAATTGTGGTTTTAATTGACAAGACTATCTTGGAATATTTAGTTTATTATATTATTGT
The DNA here is from genome assembly GCA_018251895.1 of Agathymus mariae mariae. Taxonomy (NCBI): domain Eukaryota; kingdom Metazoa; phylum Arthropoda; class Insecta; order Lepidoptera; family Hesperiidae; genus Agathymus; species Agathymus mariae. Next base: position 5,882 of record DWPT01002439.1, on the reverse strand, counting down.
GAGGTATAGAATTTTTTTTTTTTAATAATTATATATCTTTTTCAGGTAACAAAGCAGCATACAGCCCTCAGGCTAACAACAGCAACATGTTGCTAGTGTTACAGATATATCACAATTGATTGACCAAGTAACAGCAGTCAAGTTCTTCTCTTGTCATCTTTTAAATGGCTACCTATAAACATGTCATATGTGGCTTAAAATCAAGCCATGTGAGAAGAAAAATATGTGTTTACATACTGATAAAAAATATTTCATTTACCTTGATGCATTTCCAATCAAGCAAGCATGTTTGGTTCATGATATGATACTTGTTTGCTCCCTGGGTGGGGCCAAGTATCAGGACATTATTCCTCCTCAGTATTCAAATTATATGTTATAGGATATTATGTTCTAGTATTGAGCCAACCCCATATCCCAGTTGGTAGTGACCCTGCCCGCAGAGCAAGGGTTCCTTGGTTAGATTCCCGGTTGGGATAGACATTTGACAGATAAATATTTGTTCTTAGGTCATGGGTGTTTGTGATGTCATATTTGTATTTCCATGCCACCCGCAACACTGTATCCTATGGCAGGTGTGTGAGTGTGTAAACATTTATAAATGTTTATTTATAAGAAACCAAAATAAAGAATGAAATAAAAAAATTAAACCATCTCTCCTGTTTTTTATTTTTTTTATATAAAACTTTTCACATATCGGCAAATAGCTTACAATCTCTGTTGTCTTCATTTATTGAATCTGTGTGACTTAAAAATAGTAATTGTAAGTCACACAGATAGTAACTATTTAAACTGTTACATTTATGATAAATACATATAGGCATGTTAAATGCTCTCATTCATGTTGCAATCCTTTCTATAAAATATTACACTGACTGACTGATTTATTTTCCGCACTGTTGTAAAGCAACCAATGCCTCTAATGTTAGTAGAAGTCTTAATGTTCCTATACTTTTCACTTGTATATTATGTTTATGTTCAAATATATATGTAGTTATTTATGTCATTGAGTCTGGCAGTGGGGTATTCATATCAACACAGTGATGAAATTAAATACTCCGCAGTTCTTGAGGTATATTGTACCTCTCCATGAAACGTCGAATGTCAGCGTGCATCAATCAAATCTTAGTGTAGAAATTAATTAATAGCACCAACTATTTACGTTTAGTACCTACTCTGACTTTGAATCTAGTTAACTCTCAACCGTAATCTAGGTAAATATGATTCACAACAAATGTATATTTATAATTGATTGCAAATACCTACTAGTTATAAACTTAAGAACATATTGTTTTTTGTTTTAATTCGAATAAATAACCCGGAGGTTGAATTTTTTTTTTATAAATACATGTATGCAAACACGTTTCAAGTTGTCTTAGTCTTTTTAATTTTTTGAGTTTTCTGTGTACAATCCAATGTATAGAATTCGCCATGATACTTTACAATTTGCGTATTTAAAAAATGGTCTCAACCTTCTTTTAAAATACCATTGCTCGACAATATTTAGTATTTCAACGAATGAAAATTTGAAATACACAAACATATGAAATGAGTAAACAATTCCTACATCGAAGCAAATATTGAAGCTATAGAACCACACATAGTAGACACCTGAATAAATTTGTTTGGTCCATGTCATGTTAAGCAATATCGATTGCTTGACTTTGTGCGAGTAAAGCTAGAAAGAAATACCTACAAGAACAAAGATGTAATCGATCACCTGGTGATGCGTGTTTACATTATTTGAACCAGCATTTTTAACGTGGTTGTTTTAAAATTATATTCACTTTGTTTCAAAGATAAAAAAATGTTTGCCTTAAGAATTTGATTGCTATTTATGTTATACTTCACTGAAATTATTGGAATGTGTGTCAGTATAAGAACATAAACCGATATTGTGTTACATATATATTCAGAATCAGCCATTTTTTCTGCGTTGAACAAACTCGGATTTGTTCAGATCAGAGCACTTTTTTTGGCGTTTGAAATATTACACTTTTAGTTGGTTTTGCAAAGTTCCATCATCAACATCAAATTTGCATTTTTTTTCAGTAGTTTATTTGAACTATACAATAATATAAAGACCCTGGATTTAGGGCCATTCGCCCATTTCCCAGATAAATTTTTTTTTTATTAATTAGACTCCTCATTACCGATTCCTACTATAACATCTAAGGGTACATATTATGATGAACGTAACAAATTCCTGACGTGTACACTGTCCACAGTGTCCTTTATTAATGCTTTCGCTGTATGATTTGCGTTTATTTACTATGCGATTCACGTATACTGTGTTAGGAATATTTGCAGTTATACCTATTGTTAATACTGTTATATGATTTCAGGCCCACTCCATAAGAGAATTCCAACTGTATTGTTATTACGTATTACATTTGTGTAAGTATTTTAACATTAATGAACTTTTAAAGTAGATTTTCATGTTCATGCAAGGAAAATAATTAATTATAAAAAGTGTGATTAGACAATACGTTATGTAAAAAAACTAAATTCACGTTGCCGTGTAGTGTGCCCACAGGTAAGTATGTAGCCAATAACACAGCACCGTGTAAGAGTCAGATTATTGGTAAAAATGGATTACATAAATAAATAAAACAGTCACGTAAAAATCATAAGACACACATTTATTAGAAAATTAATAAAATATAAAAACAATAACCTACTTCTAAAACATATCAACAATATGAACTTTCATAACAAAATAATGAACTTCCAAAACAGTAACAAAACTATTTCCAAAACAAAAATAATGACTTCCATAAAAAAACTTAAAAAAGTAAAACAACATAAAAGCTTTCTAAATAAATAAAAAAATACAAGAATAATTATGAAACGAAAATACGTCCTCTTCAATTGCCCACATAAAACAAATTTAACATGAGAATCAAAATCTAACAACTGTTTTTGCGAGTTCAATAAATCATTTGCATGGCAGCACAAAGAACATGACTGTGTCACTGAAGCCAACGGCCGCTGGAACTTAGAATAAAGCTATTACTCCATCACTCCACGGCGCCGTATGTTCGGCTTCGGCCTTACGCCTCTCCGCGGCAGCGTGTAATAGGCACTATATGTGTTAACAGATATTGGCTGTATTAAATTAGTGCAGATTTTTTTCGGTTCGAATTACGTAATTGTTTTCTTGGGACATTTCTTGATTAATTAACAGTACTACTATTTCAGGTAGATACCTGTGTAATTATGATTTATCTTTTTAGTAAACAAAGATAAATTTCAAAAAAATCTATGGGACGTTAGAGGCTCTTTAGATTAGATCTTTAAACTGAAACCACTGAAAGTTTAAGTAATTAAACTATTACTATGTATTGTAATAGGTAATGTATAAATATATAATGTATAGGTATGTAAGAGGTTCCATGAAGCCTGGCTGGCTGGCTACCGTTGGTCAGCCACCAAACAACTCGTCATGTTCCGGCGGGGACTTGAGAGCCAGTAACTTTCTTTCTTTGCCGAAAATGCATAAGTGATGTCGTTGGTGTACTAATACTCTTGGGCGACGAGGACCATTTACCATCAGGTGGCTCGTTTGCTCGTTTATCGGCTATTTACATAAAAATATCCTGTTGTTATAGTTAAATAGCAGTCGTTGAGTTATATCGGAAGTCTTCGGGTTGCATAGGAATTGACACTCGGGTTTACCAATAACCTTTTCATCAACTTGCTACTACATAAAATAAGAAATGGACGTCAAAAAATAGAATGCGGTCGTATTTTGGGCTAAGGTTATTTAGTTCTGCCACCTTGTTTTGAGTCAGGACACGTTTCTTATACAAGTTTCATGCGTTTAAATGAACACACGTTGGTTATGTATACTTCTGCTTTTGTATTTATGAGCTCCGTTATTATGTTTGGGGCGAACTAGTTGAAGTGTCAAGCTGTGCGATGGAAGAGCAGTTGCAAATGGGATCTTATATAATTTACGTGGTACAAGGAGACCAAAGGTTAGTTTTAATTTTAGTAACAAGTAGACTGAAATTCATAGAATGGAAATTTACCTCATGTATACCGAATGATCGTAGATTATAGCTCTGCTAGATACGCAGTAAGATAAAATCAATGGAAAATATTTGTACCGGGTCCGGGTGGAAGTTGAAACAGTTTTTATATATGAGAAGAGACCGGAATATTTTTTTTTCTTCTGAAAATGCGAATATTTAATTATTTTTTTCTCCACCATATTAAAAGCCATATATATCTACTATCTACTCGTATGTAAATGAAATTGCGTTGGAAATTTTTTACCGGACGAATATTTGATAGACTTAACGGCATTAATGAATAAAGATCCTTCCAAGGTAACTAGTATGATGACTATAAGCTCATCGATCTTAAAGTTCAATGAAAAAGGTCGCCCTTTGACGACTGTTACGGTAGAAAATGTGGTAGCGGTAAATTATTTGTAATTATTGAAAATAATGATCAAATTATGTATGAAAAAATCAGCACACATAGTAGGTTGGATCGGCAAGCGCTCACGAGATTTTCCACGAGTACCTTTGAGTAAAAATATAAGTTTCTTATTCGGTACTTCAGAACTTCATTTATGTTCGAAAGATGGAATGGTGCCATGACATGATTGTTAAAACTGAGCTAGGTTTGTCTGCAGAGACAAATTTACGGAGTTCACTACTTTATTAGATGTATTTATCCTTGGTTATATCAAAATCAACTAAACGACCGAAGTCGACGGTCATTATTGAAAGTGAATCAATCGAGCAGCGGAAAAAAAATTAGACTTTACGGATTATCTGATGTGTATTTCTAATTTTCTTTAATTTATTAAAATATGCTTACCCTGGTGATTCTTTGTTTCGGGATGAAACACGTGTTGGCGGTTGGTATAAATTGTTATTTAAATATAGTGCATTTTTCCTTTGAGAAGGCTTGAAAGTAAAAATCATCATACATGCTCATGGACAATTGCATTTTAAATTTACAGTAATGTGATAGTTTGATTTGTTTTGTTTTGTTTCTACCGCGAAAACTAGGAACAAAAACATCTTAAAGTTCGCCATCAGAATAACAGATGGCGTTGTGATTCAGAAACAATAACATACTTTTTTATTGTGGGTACTAATTTTACTACTACTGTTCCATTGTTCATTTTAGTCGTGACGTAATTATCGATAAAACTATTTTACCTCGTCAAAACATATGTTCTACGCTGGTTGCATCATGCTATCCGCTGCTCGCATGCTACTGTATCAACACAATCAGCGAGAGACAGCCGACTCATTTGAATACTGAATTGATTGCTATCGACGTATTTTACTGCAATTGGTTTAAATTCTTACTCATTATTGCCTTAGCATGAGAAATAATCAGAGTAACGGTCAGACTTTCGGAATGATATCGAACTTCTATTTAAATTGAATATTGTTAACAATATTTTTAATAATTTTATCAGATATAAAGATAACAATAGGGTTTTGGCTGTCAAGGATAGCATGTTTGAGGCCGGGCCAACATCTGCTCGTGGTGTACCATGCTAAGCAACGAACGAGGCTATGGGGAACAGTTCCTCCTGTCGCACGTCGCACGTGTCCATTTTAAGCCCCATATTAGTTCCATGATGCTAGGGTATTTTGCTTGACGGTCTAGTTACCTCCTACCTTCTAAAATGGTTCGTGAAATAATTATAAGTTTTTAGGTCGCACTGTCGGAGGGCCAGTAGTAACGCGGGCCCCCCGATTATTTTTCGGTCGGCAGCGTCTTTGATTTTACTGAAGTCTATGGGCGGCGATGACCACTTACCATCAGGTAGCACTTCTGGTCGTTTATTAAGGAATATAAAATAATTACGGAAAGTACATTTATTTAGACTTGCAATATATTTTCCAATTTAG
>DWPT01002438.1:0-16180 GCA_018251895.1 Agathymus mariae mariae | reverse complement strand
TATGATTGGGAAAATGATATTTTAAATGCACACGTTGTAATATATAAAAGAAAATAGTATTTTCTTTCAGTATAAAGCAAGTTACTCAATAAAATTCCAACTTGATGGTTTAATGTTTACAAATTACAACCTAACCTCTTAAGTTTTCGAGGTAATTTCTAATCCGCCATATGCAATTTTAACGCAACGGATAAAACACCTCACAAACCGTTCCACTTGGGTTTATGCTACGAACATCCACAAGCTAGTGGAACGGGAAAAATTATATTCGTGATCGTGGTCGTTGTGATCCCTTAGTGGAGCGCGCCTATTGTGTGTACGTTTGGGCATTCTGAGCATCAAGTGGAACGCAAGGTATGTATACGATTTCTTTCAAACGTAAATGTCAATGTCAAAAATACTGATTTGGGAATACGGTACAAGACCTAACCTTTTTATTATTGTTTTTAGAACACAAGTTACGTTACGACTGCATTATAATATATTTTTTATTTTAACAAATAAAGAATAGTTTTTTTTATTATTAAACCAGCTGAGTAGCAGCATGAAGCCGAGAAATAAAAACATAAAACAAAACGAATTAAATTGAATTATGTGAGAGTAAAATTAAGATAGAATTCAAAACTAAGTTTTTAAGTAACATGTTTTTAATTGGTATTTTTATTCATGTTACTTTTTTATTCTCAATTTTCGATATTTACTTTAAATCTCCTATTGTAAAAAATGTGGTACCATATCAACCACTTCACGAGTCACCGGCAGATAGACTTGTATTATTTGTTATAGATGGGCTTAGAGCTGAATCCTTTGTTAACTACACAACTATGCCGTTTATTAGGTAAGTCTCCACTTTTTATATTCAATATATACTGTTAAGAAGTCATAAGTAGTCCATTGCAAAGCAATGGTAAATCCTCGAAAATAGTATCTCTATCATGTTGCTCCAGTCATTTATAGCCATTTTAATATGTGTTCCTAACTTTTTCAGATCCGTGGCAAACTCTAATGGCAGATGGGGAATATCAAATACAAGAGTGCCAACAGAGTCACGACCAGGGCATGTTGCCATTATAGCAGGATTCTATGAAGATCCATCTACGGTTGCAAAAGGCTGGAAGGAAAACCCAGTGGACTTTGACTCAGTTTTAAATCAAACATCTTATGCTTGGTGTTGGGGCACTTATGATATTTTAGAAATATTTACAAAAGGCACTGTAGATGACCACATATATGTTGATAAATTAGACCCTTATGATCAATCATTTAGTGCCGACAAAAACACTACACTCTTAGATGAATGGGTCTTTAACAGAGTAAAATTATTTTTCACTAATGCCAAACAGGATAAGAGTATTCATGAAAAATTGCATGCTAAAAAGATAGTTTTCTTTTTACATTTATTGGGGACTGACACTTCTGGACATACTCATAAACCGAAAACATCGTAAGTGGCACTTGATAATGTATATAACTAAACAAATAACAGTGCAGGGCTTAATATTATTAGTTGTAACAGTGATTGTTTTGTGGTCAAAATAAAAGCAAACATTGTAAACTGAAGGAATGTGGATTTCAACAGTAATTTTTTTTATATCTAAAGTTTTAGTGCTATTTGATTCATAACATTGCAGTTTCTAACTATAACATAAGGTAATTAACACTGTCATTTAAGTGATAGTGTATACTAATGTTATAAAGAGAGGGTATTAACTTTGTGAGTTTGTATGTATGCATAGGATAATCTCAGGGACCAATGTAAAAGTTGAAAAAATCTTTTACCATTGTCGGATGGACATAGACTATACATATAAACCAAATTCTCTGATGTATGATGATCTTGAAAACTACTGCATGTGTTAAAAATGGTTTTTATCAATAAAAGGTCATAATTTAAGAAAAAAATTGTATAATGCTGATTAGAAATGGCCTACAATAAATATGGTGATATTATTATTTTTGTAAGCAGAAATCAATTATCCCAAAGCAAAGCAAGGATGGGTTATTAGTTTATTATAAAACAATAATATTTTATTTTACAGCAAGTTTTTAACAACTGTGAAATTTGTTGATGAGCAAGTAAGAGAAATTGAAGCATTAATTAAAGAATATTACAATGATGATGGAAAGACAACTTTTCTTGTTACTTCAGATCATGGCATGACAGATTGGGGTAATTATATCTTGAATTGTTAACTTGATAAATTTTACTTAATAATAATTTCATTAAAATGTGTGGTATGCTAGTTTCCTATAATATTTGGCAGGATCACATGGCACAGGTGATGATCATGAGACACAAACACCATATATTGTATGGGGAGCTGGTGTAAAGCAAGTGCAAAGTAGTGAGAACATCTTAGATCCCGAGTCTCTGAACATGTCCTTGGAGCACAAGTATAACATTCAACAAGCTGATTTAGCTCCCATCATGTCAACTTTTCTGGCAATACCTGTTCCAGTGAATTCGATTGTAAATATAATATTTTAAATCTTAAATGTTAAAAGTTGCAAACACTTTGTAACCAATATAAAATTCGTGTATATATAAATGACTATAACAAAATTCTCTAACTTTTAAAGCTGTACAATCTTTTTTCTAATCAACTTAATTTATAGGTGAGAATCAATAGCTGGCCTGGCAGACATTGTTCTGTTGTGTTTTATTGTCAACTCAAACATATTACTATTGTTGTTATGTAACTATAAATAATTTTAGTTTATTAGTAGACATTTTGTTAATAACTTTTACTACAGCACTACTTCTCGGATTCTATAATATCTATCTTATTTCCTCTCATAATATGATTGTTTTGGGTAATGTGGTTTATATACAGATTATATTCATTGCAAAACAATCTTAATAACTATGTATTAATGGATCTAAATTAATATTTTATGACCTTTAGTAGCAATTTCGTGCTTCAGGTGAGTTAAGCATTTTGTAAAAAATTGCACATATTAGATAGGGGGTAGGACTGTCGGATTCCGCTAGCAGTCTAACAACTTCCGACATTTAGGTAAGCCGAATTTGAAATTTAAGTTTGGAAATTACGCCAAGTTATGGGCATACATATACCAAATAGTATGTCATCAAATGTCTTGAAGTGTACAAGTGAGATATTTGGGTTTTATATTAATTTAGAACTGATGATCTTTAATTAGAATGTAATTATTCTGTTTTAGGGAAAATTGTGTACCGAAATATTCAATATGTCTCAGCCAAATGAAGCTAAGGCAATATACAGTAACAGTAGGCAGCTTCTGTCACAATACAACAAAAAAAGACTTGACATTGAAGCTAATGTAATTTCACCACTATATCAACCTTTTGAAAAATTTACTAGTCGAAAAATTGAAGAAGTTATCACATTTGCTGAGATGTTAATGAGAACTGAAGACTACCAACAGTTGATTGAGTTAAGCAGAGAAATTATAGAACTGAGTTTAGCTGGTTTAAATTATTATCACAATTATTATCAGCAGCCACTTCTTATTACTGTGACTTTATCATTTATGGGATGGATATGCTATTTATTAAGAATTTTGTTGGATCAAGAAAAGTCTATTCAGGCTGAAATATCTACAAGAAAAATTACAAAGTCATCTGATGTCTATGTGATGATAAATACCGTAATGAAATTATCAAGCTTATTTCTATGTTTTATAATAACTGGTCTCATATATGGTAAATATGAATTACTAAGTATGCGTTTTAAATTTGTGTTTTTATCATTTGTGTGATTTATTTTGAATTATTATTGTTTCAGTTCAAAATTTGCCAATTCAATATTACGTTTATTTTTTGATGCCTGTTCTGTTATGGTACTGTGCATTGCAACCCATTAATTTATGGGTTCTTACTGCAAGGCATTTACGTAGTAAAAAGGTTATATTTATGCTCAGTGTACAAGTCACCTGTTATGTTGTGGGTTCCATAGCAATGGTAGGTTGTTTGATGTTTATTATTTTATTTTTAAAGTTTTAATAGGTAACTGTAGTTGCGCTTGCATTTATTTTAAATTGACATCACTGCAACATATAACAGATGCTCACCATAAATATAAGTTGCGTTGCAAAACTATTAATGCAACTCATTAGAAATATTGGAATAAAAATGCTTATCAAGAATACCTAGTATTTTTATGAAATATTCGGTGGTGTATATTCGTTTTCAGACTTAAGTCGTCATTAGGTATACTTACAACTTAGCCGCTGGCCTGGAGTAGTAGTGACTACGATTTATCTAAATTGAAATAATTTAAAATGAGTGTACATTTATTATCCCAAAAAAGAACATAATTACAATTGCAGTTTGATCGAAGCTTATTCTAGTCGTGCTAATCATTTTTAAACATACCACATACATACACATATACGTGTAATTTTAAATCTTTCGTAGCCGTGTTACATTTTGTTAGTGGCTAGCAGCTACGTTAGTACCTTTGATGTAAACATCCTCTTATTGGACGGTGGCTTATCATTATATGGTTTGTCAGCTTTTGATATAAATTTTTTACAACATGGTTACCAAGGAATTTAATTAAATAAGCTATGTTGAATTGTTTTCAGGCTCTTTCATTTTCTTACAGATGGATGCTCAGTATACCACTCATGAGCATCGCTATTTGGCCTCTTGTATCGAATAGTCGAAAACACTTGAGCAATTATTTATTGGTTGCGTGGCTAGCAGGATGTTTGTTACTCAGTGGTTTTTCTTTCATACCTGTTGTGGGAAAAAGTGTTTTCATAGAATTAGTGTAAGTTACTATATGTTTATTTTTTAATAATAATTGTTTCAATCCATTAGCGGCTCATAGGATACGAATTTTCTCGCAGTTCTATGCGTTCTAATAGGCTTCAGCAGCTATTTAATCATACCACCCGGGATTAATGACTTCACTAACAGTACGGAAGCGGAACATTTTGCCAGTGGCGTTATCCTATCAAATTATTGACTGCACCCAAACTTGATTTGACAAATCTCAATAACTTAAGATAGCTCCGCTAAATGCTAACAGGTGGCGAAGCAATTTTTCTCGAAACCATACTGGATTATACTATTAAGATTATAAAAGTAATATTATCCCTTTTTTCAGAATAGTAGCTGGTCTTATATGGTCAGCATTGTTACTAATATATCTACGATATATGTGGATGTCATACTATAAACATACTATAAGCATAAATAAAAAATTCAAGAGAGATGTTGCTATAAGTATTATCCACGTTGTGTTATTATTGGCATCGCTGGGTCTAATCTATGTACAATCAAAGAGATTCGAAAGACAAGAGCCTCTTTCACAAATACTTCAAAGTATTTGTTGGATTATATCAGGTGAGTGGCATCAATTCGACATTAGTAGATGTAGTATCTGTTTTGATGTAAGCTTGGTTCCTGTTACGTATTTATAACTTATAGCTGATTAACGGTGCCTTTCAGTTTTGTATGAAACTATTCTTACTTACCTTTGGGAAGCCATAAATCAACAAAATTCATGGGTAGCAATGATATATATGTTGGTATTGATATATATGTATGCTTGATATATACTGTTTCCACTTTTAAAAATTAAATATGTAAGTTTGAATGTTTTCATATTTCAGCTATATTACCTGTTCTACCACTCTTGTATACAAAGAGATTGATCAGTCGGATTGTAGGAATTTATTCTTCAATCGTCATATTTTATTTACTATTATCAGTTTCACATGAAGGACTTTTTATGGTTACCTTAATACTCAATGTTGCATGTTGGATTTTCATAGAATCTAAATTAATAGATTTAAAAATTGTTAAGGTGAGTAACATTAGGACTAGATTCATTTGTTTCTCACATAGGTATGTTAAAACAAAGCTTAAAAACCTATTTACATGAACGTACACGATATATGAACATATTAAACAGAATGTAATTTTCGCTCATGTTTCTGGTATTAAGAAACATTCAGCCATCGATAATAATGGTAAACATAATAAATCAATTATATGATAACTAGTTTCCCGTTTTATCTAATTCAGTTTATGATATTGAATGAATTTGGCAGTTGTCCTTTCATTTTTGTTATGTAACTTGTCTACAAACGAGCCCCCTGGTGGTAAGTGGTCACGGCCTTCGAAATTGCGAGCGAAACATATGAAAACTTTGACTTAGGAGGGTGGAAGCTAGTCAGTGGTGCACAATACTCTACCACCATCCAAATACCGTCGGGATTAAACCTTATAGAACCGCAGAGAACCTTACACCATAAATTTAGTGTTAGTTAAAAATCTGACGTAGAATTGGAAAGTAGTAGTAGTGTTATAGACAATTTTGTTATTTGAGTATGTTATTTATTTAAAAATATCTTGGTTTACTATAGTATCATTGTACGTATGCTATTGCTATATATTATTTATGGTGCAAAAGTTTTGCACCATACAAAAAGTAAAGTTACAAGGTGGACTTAATGCTAAATGCATTCTCTGCCCGACTAACTTTAGAAAGTCAGAAAACAAAGTTAATGGCGGTATATGTAGAACAAATAAATATTAATACATAATATATGCATGTAATGTGACTACATATAACTCGGTTATGTTATTCTTTAGATTTTCATTTGATAACTATGTAATGGTTCTTTATTAGATCCTATTGAGTGTAAAAATAATTAGATTTTTTCATTTATTTCAGATCCTGGAATCCTCGTTTGACGATGATGTTAAAACGATCAAAAGAAACTTAATGTATTTTGAGAGAAACATAAACAACCACGATTTTAGGCGTGCTTTCATATTTGTATCCTTATTAGTGGTAAATTATTATTTTGAGTTTTTTTAGCCGTGGGAAAAAGGGAGGTAGAACCGTTTTCTTTGAATGTATTCTTATAGATATTTCAGTCGTTTATATACCGATTTTCGTATTTATTTGTTTGAAAGTCCTCGTAATCATGTGATACTGATAAATGACCGGTAACTTAAGATTTTTGCTTATGTAAATTTGTGCCATTTGTTTTTCTAGGGTCGATAATGCCGTTTTCAAAACTTTTTACTATCTTATTTCCAGTTTCTGAAATATTCACTGAGTTCAGATTTAAAAAATGATTTTACCAGTCCATTTAGGCGCAGAACGTCCCGTTAGACAAATTGTAACGCTTAAGAAATACTTCCTTATTATGCATAAAGTGCCATTCGTTATACGATTCGCGAAACGAAACATTTGTTAATTTTCCCATGCAAATCGATATAATGGAAAACGTGCCATAGACATTCCACATGCTTTTATAGTTATATCTGTGAATAGCTTACACATGCGAGTGCGGAAATGATCCTTAATAATCACCTCAGACTTTATACATTATTCTAGCATACTTTGGGACGGGTAATATTGCATCGCTGAACTCATTCGAGGTGCGATGGGTGATATGTTTCACCACATCGTTCGAGCCCTACGTTATCACTGGACTGATACTTATGAAAACTTTATGCCCTTTTCTAATCGTTGGCTGTAGCTTTAGAGTAATACAGCATTTAAGTAAGGTAACTATTTTTTTATGATAATAGTCGCAAACGGGCCATGTGACGGGAGGTTATCAGTCATCATCGCCATGGCCGTTTCTAACAACCCGCCTGGTTATTGTCGCGTTGCAGATTAAGGAATGAAGCTAGGAAACTGACTACAAAATCTGCTAAAGCATAATATGGGTCATAAATCTAGTTTGTAGGAGAAAAGAAGTCTGACACTTGATATTACTGTCTTATTCAACTGTTACAGGCTCCAACTGGATATTTAAATATAATCGTGCTGATTTATTCAAATATGATGGGGATTTTACTGCTATACTATGTGAAGAATACTGGCAGTTGGCTGGAGATTGGAACTTCGATATCACAATATGTCATTGTTCAAGTGATAACTGTTTTTATAGTTTTGATTCATCAAGCTTCAAAAGCGTTGACTGACATAGATGCATTTAATTTAATGATGTACGTTGTTAAGAATCGAAAGAAAGATGTTTGACTTTGATGTTCTAATTCTAAGTACCCATGATTACACCCAAACAAGCAAATTGGCACACTGAAGAACTGTACTTTGAACCATTCAAATCTACCATTGACATATTTTACTTAAACCATTCAGGTCCCTACATAAATAATTACGTTGTATCATTAGAGACAACTAAAATTCTGTATTTCTCTTTTATTCACCACTTGCATTAATTATTGTCACATAAAAAAAACATTACATTTGATGTTGTAGTTATTGTTTAGTTTGTTACACATATTCATTTTTGTTGTTAACTCTTAATGGGCTTGAGTGTTAGAAAAAGAAAAATTAATGTAATCTCCAATACTGGCAAATTGTATTTGTCGAAACCTTGGGAGCTGCATAACCATATGACACTAGTTAAATGAATTGAATACATAAAAATTGTTTCAAGCTACACTGATCCATTGCTGGTCTCGTAACTGAGGATGCCAGATTGAGTGTATTCCCATCATGCAGTCGCAAAGATGGAATTACTGACTAGCAGAATTATTTTATGCGGCCTGGAGGTACAGATGCCTCATTACGTGTCAGAACATGGCTAAATGTCTATAGCTAAGCAAATTGCCCTTATCATCCCTAACTACCAAACTGACCTATTATATACACACACCCACCCACATCCACACACAAAATACTCATTAGTAATTAAAGCAGACAGGGTGATGTAAATAGCTCTTAGTGCTAGTCAACCAAATCAATTCTTTCTGTTAATGGTCACAAGGCCTTATACAAAGTATTTTAATTCCAACAGTATTCTTGAATTATTATAAGATTGTTTACTGGGTAGCTACAATATTAATTATATTAGGTTGCAAAGACAAGGAAACAGGTACTAATGCTTTTTTCATGATAGAAAAATCATAGATTACACTTGGTTGTGTGCATGTGCACAGGTGGTTCAAAAGTTTATGAATTTGTTCACTGGTAATCGTTCATATAATTGTACTGAATTGTTTAGTACTATTATAGTAAACATCATTAATAGTAATATTTACCTAATTTTCCCATGGTTTAAAATTTTTATAGTACTGCCTAATAATAAAAGATTTGAATACACTTATACTTAGGGTATTATCATGTGAAAGTTATTGGATTGTATATTATTAATACAGTTTGTGTGTGTTTATCCTAATAAACAGTAAGATATGGTTTGGTCATATACCAACATGTATATTCATAGTTTTATTAACCTATCCTTCATGATCTACATATACAGTTCAAAATCCATCCTGTTTGAGTTGTAAAACTGGCTGTCATCCCCATGTTTTCTCACCCACACACCCGTTTTGAAGTGGCCTTCTTGTGCCCATTTGTGCATTTGCTCAGTAGAGTGTGGACCTGAAATTTCTGCATTATCATCCTGGGTTCTTTTAAACTCCCACTTGACTTCTTTAGGAGTATCATCCACATTAGTCTCTTGTGCAGAACTCGGAGATTTATTTCCCATACTTTGTTTTTCTTTTTGATCAAAGTCATCAGCATACATGTCTAATTCTGCTTCATCTTTCTTATTCTCGTTCTTGGTTATTGTTGCAGATATTTTTTCATAGCTCTCTTGATAAATGTCCATGTTGCCTGTTTTGGTTAGAATTTGATTAGCCAACTCTGTAACTCTGGTTACTACCTTACTTCCCTCATCAACTATTCCAGCTTTTTTCCTTTTCCAGCGTTCTGCAGTTGATATTTTTGAGTTTGCACCTATAATAAAATACAAAATTTGATGTCAATAATTTTAATATTAGTGAATATTTAAATTGAAGTTACAATAATTTATATTAACTGACAAAAAGGAACGAAAACAATATGTAGCAATTTAAAGATTACTTTAATAAACAACCTTTGTAACTAATAAGTATTGTTGTAGTAAAGATGTTTAATAATGTCATATGGTTTCAGTACTAAATCATTGTTTTTTTCTTGACTCCCAAAAGTTTATTGGGAAATGTTTGTAGCATTAATTCCACTTTTGAAAGTCCTTTTTTGTATAAGTTTATGACAAATAAATAAAGCCCAAATGGTTTCAACATAAGTGACTGGAATCTATTAATTTGTATGTTCATCAGTAAGATGCAGCAAGAGGTTGTTTGGTTTTTTGTTATCAATAAGTTCTATTATTATTTAATTTAAGAAACAATCATTTATAAGTATTATTACCTAATCGTTGTAAAGCTTTAGCAATAGTTTCTCTGGGCTTCATATGTTCCAATATTTCCTTATAATTTTTAATCAGATTAAACTTTTCACTGTCTTCTTCCTCTTCACTACTTGACTCATCAAATGGTCCTTTATTATCATCATCATTGTGAACTTTATATTTGTCTTCAGGTCTGCCCTTTACTTTGACCCAGTCAATGTTATCAAGCCATCCATCTCTGACTTCTTTCTCCTTCTTCCAATGGTAGTGGCCTTGGGCATCAAAATGCCCTTCTTCTAATTCTTCTTTCATATTGAATGGAGTAATAGTAATCTGAAAAAAGAAATACAAGCTACTGATTATATTTATAAGAATTATTCTTTCTTTGACCAAAGATGTATATCGCAACTAAATTTCTTGCGTAGAAAATGAATAAACATATGAAGTAAATATTCTTTCTATGCATTGATACGTAAGTCTGCGCAGTCCAAAGTATGTAAAACTCTTTGTTTTAGCTTCATAGGTTATATTGTTTACAGCCTCACTTACTTCACCTTCCATTCCTCCAATTCCTTCTTCTTCCCCTTCAATATCATCGACATGAAGAACATTGTTTCTTTCTTCTTCCGCTCCGCTGTCTTCTTCATCAGAATCAAGAGAGTGCTTTTTACCCTGACTTTTAACTTGTGGTTCGTTAACATCTTCCTTAAAAGCCACTGAAGCGGATCTTTTCGCCATATTTGTCTTAACTTTCAAAGCAAAACAGTATGAGGATGCTGAGCTTTTGATGATAAAAAGCAGGACGAATGAGATAAATGCACAATAACACGAATTCTGAGATTTAAATTCACAATTCAGGTTACAGACTAGTTAGAAATATCGATAGGGGATTGACATCTTAAAGCACATTATGCTGTCATTCGATTATGAAGATGTTTCGAGATATTTCGGTTAAAATAAGTAACGTTAGAAATATTATCTAGTTGTTATTTATAATTAGGGTAGAGATGCTGGATTAACTCGTTAGCAATCGTATTTCGCTATCCATTTGAAAAACTTTGTATGGTCTAGTGTGGAGATCAACAAAATATTTTGGGCAAAAAACCTTTTTAAAAAATGAAGTGATATTACCTTACAGCCAAATTACTTTAAAAATTCACTACCATCCACTAACCTATAAAATCTAAAAAATACAAAAAAAGACGTAATGCAAACAGTAAGAACTTGTGTTAATTAATAAGGCTCGAACTTTAGACTTCGTCGACCTCCAAAATCAGTTTTTTCATTTATGTCGACCCCTACGAAACAGATTTCGACTCCCAGGGTCCATCAAACATTTTATTCCTGATCTAGTGGATTGATTTTAAAGAATTGTATTTTCATTCAAATATTCAGTTTTATATTTTACAAGTCACATTACACGTAAACGGTGTATAATGAAGATAATATTATCCGAATATCGATTCACTTAAGTAACGATATAAAGTTGTTCGATTCAAATTGATATAATTTGACATTTCTATTAACAGCTTGACTTGAGGCGACCATTGTCCATTTAATCTGTCTTGTCTGTGCCAACGACTCAAGCCTTGCCTTAAAGTTGCTGACTAAAGTCGTAAATAGAAAAATAGAAATATCAGTAAGAAAAAAGAGACATTGCATTGTTTGCATCGTTTCAATATTTGTTATGTTTAATTAATATATTATAACTATGTGATTGGAACAAATTCATAATTTGGTGTATTGTATTGTACATTTGATTTGAAATATATCATACAAATTGAATTACATACCTATATCTCATTCAATCAGTTCAATTCAAAATCTTTCAAAATTCGATTAAATACCCGAATATTTAAAAACATAAAGGTTCTGTTAAACAGGCCTATGTCGAACACACGAGATAACTCGTGTGTATTTAATCAAAATGAGAGGTAAGTTTTATTGTTAACTGTACTTTTATTAGTTATTTTTTACACACTGAATATAAGTAAATTACGGTAACTTTATTAATTTTATTATTTACATATCTATGACTACATAATAAATAATTGATTTAATATTTCTTAGTTCTCTATTAATTAGAAAATAATGAAGTACCAATACATTAGTTTGTTTTGTTTCTTAGTTACACAATAGACTACTGGCAGTCTAGTTGATACTATTAACTGTGATATCTAGGTAACTTAGTTTACTTAATCTTAATAATATACATATATATAGTTCATGGCAGAGTATTATTTGAACTATTGATGACCTGCCAAATAGTGTTTTGCTATTTATACTAAGTCCACAGCATCACTTAGTTGATCCTAGTGTCACTGTAAATATTTTGATACAAAGAATATATTTAGAGACTTAAAATAGAAAGATTCACTCACACAATTATTAATAGACCACCTAGTTCTAGTAGAAATGTGCAACAACTAATGAGATTTATTGATACTCATGCCTTTATGCTACTTTTTTCAGCATTAATGGAGAGAAGCTTATTTATCCAGCTGCAGTAAGAAATAAGGATCCAATATTACAAGTATTAAAAAGATTCGTATTTTGTGACACTGATACTTTGGAAGATGAGAGTCCTCTATTTTTGGAAATAGCATCAGGTTCTGGTCAGCACCTTGCACATTTTGCACCACACTTTCCTGGAGTTAAATTTCAACCCACTGAAGTTGACAACACTTTGTTTGGAAGTTTGTCTTGTTATGCTAAAAGTTGTGCAACAAAAAATATTCTTCAACCAATATTGCTTGACATACGTAATAAGCTATCTTGTTATGGATTTGAAGAAAATAGTGTTGATTACATGTACAATGCAAACATGATCCATATTAGTCCTTATGAATGTACCATTGGACTATTTGAGAATGCAGGTAATTATTTAAAACCTGAAGCACTTATGATAACTTATGGACCTTATAGTAAAGATGGTATCATAACACCTGAAAGTAATGTTGCATTTGATGCTTCTCTAAGGTCAAGGAATCCTCTATGGGGCCTTAGGGACATCAATGTTTTAGTTAAATTGGCTGAAGATAATAACTTATCACTGATAGATACTATTGAAATGCCTGCTAATAATAAAACATTAATATGGAAGAAAAATTAGAAGTTCATTTTATTATCTTATCAAGAATTGTTTTTGTGTGCTTTTTTTAAATTGGAATGCAGCACCTAAACAAAATTAGATAATCAAGATCACAATAATTATAGATGTTGGACTCATTTTGTTTCAAGCACAATATCACACATTAGAGGGAATTACCTGTAGTTGATAATCATTGAAAACATTAAAATTTCTATGATAACTGTTGAAATATAAATTGCATTAGTAAATAGACAAAACATTAATAGTTATTACAACTTTCAGTGCATGCAATCTGAAAGTTGGTAGTGTTATCTGAACTAGTTATATACTTATCCATAGTTGTGAGATGGAAAAGAAATAGACAGAACAATAGCCCCTGGCCATGGTATGCTTAGCAGTTTTAGAGTGAATATAATTATTTACTGTATTTTAGTGTGTATACATACACATATATTGGAGATATGTCTCAACTAAATCACTTTTTAATATAATTTAATCAATGCTATCACCGTTACAAGACTTCTATTTTAAGTCTGGAAACAATGTTACAAATACAATATTGTATATTATGTAAATCCTAGGACATTGTTCTATGAGTATCAAGCTAAGGCTATAAAGTTTATATATATTCAATAAGTAAATAAATATGACTTAGGATTATTAGCCTCCAATATGTATTTATTTCTTTAATTTCCCCATTATATTTGTTTTCTGTTCTATTAAAGAAAGGAACAGACTGACCACATAAATAATATTTCCATAATAAATATTGCAGGCAATATTTAAAACATAAAACCACTGTAATGTGCAACATTTAGTGGGAAAGTAACTTTTTTTTTATAAATATTTATTCTACTTGAGCCATGTGAGTGAGGAGGTTATACAAATATACAAAGTGATATTATTGGTGAGACTAATAGATTATGCTAATGTAATGTACTTATCTTGTAATAACTACATTTTGTATTTGCATTTTTATTAAACTTTTTGTGCATCTATAACTTCTCAAATTTTCATTTATTTCCCTATAAGTCCAAAACATTATTTTTAGGGTAAAGTCCAATAAACATCGTAAGTACCCGTTTCACTGAAAATAAATATATAAGCGTCTCGGTAGTAGTGGATCAATAGGATATGGGTGATAAAGGCCATTCTGCACGAGAAACACTAATCTTTATTGTCTTAGGCTCATTAGTTTTGAAAATGGATGTTTCTAAACATCATATTGAAATTCTCAAACTACGTACATTTAAAATTAAATTATAAAAAAATATTTTTGAACTGAAAACTTTTAGGCGGTTAGACGATTTTTGGTAGGGAACAATCTTATGGGTGGTCGTGAAAGCAACATGCTTAAATGTTAACAAGAGTTAGTGTGCGCGTAAATGTAATGTAAGTTTATATTTGTATAAATACAAGTTAATTAAAATAAATATAATAGGTTTTAAGTTTTCACTTCTGTCAGTAGTTTATTTTCATATCTATTATTCTGGTTATATTAGTTGGCTTGACTAATGTAGATAAAGGGAAAATTTATATTATGAATGGAATAAAGATTTCTAATTAGTATTCCAGGTGACGTTATAGTTGTTATCTCTATAGTTTTGTATCGTGTTCCTCAATGCGTCCATATGTTTCAAAATTTAGCAGGCCAGGAACAGGAAGAATTGTTACTAGAAGTCATTACAAACTATAATGTAAGTCATTAACTATGTCCTCTGAGCAGTTTGGGCGTCAGGATATCCCTCATATATTTCTAACGACAAGTAACTAAGCTTACTTGTGATAAGTTATAGAATTCACTCAGACATTTTATGATTTTGTCTTAAAATATGCGTTTTAAAGCCTAGTCAGTGTCTGCTGTAGTATAATATTTATTAATATTATAGAGAGAGTGCGAATATTGTGTTTGTGTATATGCGGAAGGCATTATTCGAAACCGCGGCACCAATTTGAAATATTCTTTTACCATTTCAAAAATATATGCTTCTGGATGAACATAGGCTATATATTATGTGTTTATATATGTATAATAATTAGTTGTTTAATCCAAAGTTGTTTATTATAATAACCAGTACTCTTATTTTTATCATGACAGTAGTAAAGAGTAATAATACCTACTTACTCCTACTAGTGTCGGAAATAGTACCTACGGGTTATATTATAGGTAGGTATATTCCGAAAGTAGTTTTCCAAACGTCTCTTTTTGTTAAAAAATATTATATTTTCTTTAGTTATAGTTTAATATATGAAGTCGCTGGCGTAGTAAATATACATAAACTATAATAAATCGCTCCAATTCCACACAAGACAGCCCTGTATTGGGCTCAATATAAAGACTCAATGACTTTTCTATATTTTCGGTATATATATACAGTTGTGTAATAATATTAGTAACGCTTTATAAATTGCAGTCCCTTTAAAGTAGGGTTTCCCAAACTATTTTGGACAAGAAAACCCTTTTCTAAAATTGAAGTGAAGTGTATGTTATTTTAGACTTCGTCGACGTCAAAATCAATTTTCGTTTATGTCGATCCCCAGGAATAAGACTTCTACCCCCCGGGAGTCAATACCGACCACATTGGAATCCCTACCCTAAGGAATTCAATAATTTATAGTTATATAAATTAATATTACGTTACATAGGTATTTTAGAATTCGTGAGAACTTAATAATAATTTATATTAATCTCACTTCTTCGTCTATTTCTCTATCCGTGCGTTCTACTTGATGTACAGAACGCCCAAAACGTACCATAAAGCGTTCCACTTGACGATCACGGTCATTGTGGTCGTGGTGAAAACGTCATTAATTACGTCATTACATTCACTCACGCCGAGCCCTCAACGCCCCACGTCTAGAGCTAGGTCGATGTGAGGGTTGAGAAATTTGGCGCGATTTATAGTTTAAAAATGGCGACTGAAAAGT